>JPKA01000222.1:0-15007 GCA_000750875.1 Pseudogymnoascus sp. VKM F-4517 (FW-2822) | reverse complement strand
TCTTCTATATTACTTTAGAAGAGTAGAAACATATTACCTACCTTATTAATGTTACTTACTAGTTTAGCTTCTAGACCTTAAATATAGGTATAGCAACTAGCACATAACTAGGCTTTGTTCTACTAGCATATAATAAGCTATTTAAAGGGCTTAAAGAGTGTACCTGTTAGCTTAAACTATTAACTAATCTATAGATTCTAAAGCTCTTAAAAGCTATTAATAAGGCTGTACAAAAGCTTAATAGATTTAACTAATAATAATTAGTAACTTCTATGCTTTTAGTGCTATTCTATCTCTATAGTTAAAGATAGAAGTGTTTAACCCTAATTATTATTAGTTAAATCTAAATACAAACTAGTAGAGGCATTTTAAGAAGGAATTCTAGGCATTATACACTTAACATTATGCAAACTAAGAAAGATCGACCTAACACTAAGCACACTATATAGAACTAGATAAGGACCTAATGGCTCTAATGTTAAATCGGAAGCGAAGCTACAATTCCATTAGTTAAGCTAACAGCTAAGGAGGAGAGATTAAGCAATACCTTACCCTCTGTAAGTTTATAGTACTATTTATAGTAATTACTACTAACTTTTACTAGCACCCTCCTATCTTCCATTATTAAAATAGTAGAAAGAAAACAAAATACTATTCCTAGGACTTGCTGCTATAGCCTAGGATATATTTTATATTCCTGCTTTAGAAGCTCTTGTTAAGCAAGTCTTTAGTACTGCCTACACTATCTGTAATTATAAGCGCAACTAAATAACCCCTAATATAATAAAGGGGATTATGCTTATCTTCTACTACTAGAAAATTAAATAGGAATAGCTATTTAAACACTACTCTGTTATACACATTATTAATTCAACTTATATAGATAATAAGGAAATTATATTTAAGTATCATAAAGTATTATGCTCTAATTAATAATATTTAAGAGAAGATAACGCTATAGTATATTCTAGACTAAAGCCTAAGGCAGCTAAATACCTATAATAGGACAAAGTAGAACTAGGACTAGTATTAATTCATTTAATTATAACAAGGCCTTTATACATTACTAAGGGTACTGCAATTACAATTATAGTTCTAATACTAAGGGCAACGCTACTAAAGTTGTTACTAAAGTTAGGCTAATACATTAACATTTAACTTAATTAACTTAGAGGTAGAAGATGTAGAGAGGTTATCCCTAAGTTAAGACAGTTCTAATTACGCCCTACCTTCACTTATAAGGCTAGAGAGGGACAATGAGGCCCTATTACGTTAGGAGGAAGTAATTAAAACAATTAAGCTAAGCTAAGTCTATAATAAGTCTTGGTCTAGTTAGGTAATTCAGGAGTTATAGCGTAATATAGATCTATAGTAATAATTATAGTAATTGCTAAATTTCACATAGAAAAAATAAGTCATACATATAATCTACAGTAGTCCTATGATTTTAATCAACCTTAGTCCTGTAACTAGTTTCTTAGCAGACCTACGGGGAACCGCAGTTTCTAAGCTTCAGACCGGACCAGACCGCGGTCTGAGAATTTGGGACCAGACCGGACCGCGGTCCGGTCTAGAGTAGGTGGACCGACGGGGTAGGTCCCCCATGACGCACACTACATATTCTAAATCCGTTAACACCTTGTGGGTCGCTATGGCCAAGTTTTATTGCTCTTCCTTCTTTGCGATCGTCGATTTACGCATACACAGCTATTTTTCTCAGCCTGTCCGTGTGGCATCGCTAACAGCCTCCTTCCCACCGAACGTTTCGAATCCTCTGTAGAAGATCCACCCCACTGCTTTTTCCATCGGCTTGTCAAAAATGTACGGGAAGAATGGTACAACAGACAGGGCCAAGCCTATTGGGCCCCAGGTTCGAAGGTTATTACTCCTCACACCTTTCATTGCCCGCCCTGTGTATTTAACGATGTTGTGGATCGCGAATGCAGGAAGACCCATACTGGCCATGCTGTGAAAGAGAACTCGCTGCCCCATTACGGTTCTATAGTCCTCGAGTGGTGGGATAACTCTCGGTTTGATCGCTAAAGCGCCGTCTGTTACCGGGTTTCTGCTGACACCGTGGTATTGCTCTTGGCCTGCTTCTCGGAAAGACCCTGGATGTGAGACCTGCTGGTTGCGTAAATATGTTTTGTGACCTTCGTAAGCAGAGTCAACAAGTACGTAGGTCCAGGAAACTGCATAAGCTCCTCGGACCAGGTTGGGACGAGCCAGACGTCGGAGAGATCCACCGATATCAGAAGTGTAGGCGACATATCGCAGGGTAGAATTCAGCAACGTCCTAATTCTCGAAGCGTATCCAGCATATCGAATGTTGAACTCAGTGGGTTCAAGGCCTCTGCAAATGTTTGGTCAATCACCTGCGCGAACCGATGAACATGAGGAAACCTTGAACGTGATATAGGTGAACGCCCTATACGATGTGAAATATCAACTTACGTTCCGCCCCAAGAGTCATCGTAGATGTTGTTATCCTCGTCTGTTTGATCCACTATCCTCTGCAGCTGAGAAGGTAGCCTCTGGCGTTCGGGCTGCGTCTTTGGATTAACCGTCCTGTCAATTGATTGCGAGGAAGAAAGACCCTGTTGTGCGGGTTGGTGATTGTTGTCTTTCGCTTTACCAAACCACATTTTCAGCAGAAACAAAAAGCTCAGTGTCAGTTGATCAAGAAAGTGATGCAGCTTTGCAGTGGTGTTATCGTGCCCGGGTGATACTTTGGGGCCGAAAGCAATAGCATTGAATTTATTCAGACCGGGTCATAACTCAAAAGTGCGCCTTGCGGCACATGACACAAATCGTCAATTTCAAGCATCGTCAATTTCAAGCTACGTCATCTTTACCTGGGGAGATCGCGTCCTCAGAAGCCTGATTCCCCAGAAAATAGAAATCTCTTTATCTTCCATTCTTTGTCGTGTCTAATGAAGGGAGCACTTTGGCAAGATTATAGAAACGGCCAACCGGCTACGCATGGCTTTCAGCTACCTGGATCACATCTTCTTCCCGTTAAAAATAAAAATAAAACTCAAAGAGGTTTACTAAGTAGAACGCACATTTTTGAAGTTGCAAGACATTTGCCGACCGTTCACTCGACCGTCCAAAGGTATGACTGAGTGACGTCGGCCGAATAGACGACGCCATCGAGGTGCACGTGTATGACGGAATGCCATCTATCCGAATACATAGCGCGATTGAGTCGCATGTGTATTTATTAACCTTGGGTCAGACCTTCAAAAATTCCGTGTGCGATACAGTTAATTTTATGCTGTATAATACGTGTAAGGTGAGAAGGGAAAGTGTAAAGGTGTATATTGTTGTCATTTGCAAGTATAATAAACTCAGGCGTGCGGTGGTTTGTGTGAGAATTCATAAGGAGCACCTTTAGGCCTCGAGTTTCTAAAGCTTCTAGTTAATCGTTAGTATAGAATCCATATGCGATTTTGTAGGCATAATAAGTACAGGTGGAGTAACTTTACCACGTGCAGACACAGCTTCAATTATGGTAATTGAAGTCCTGTTCTCAGGACTAGCTGTATAAAGTTCTGTAACTGTGTGAGGAACAATCACTTCCTCTCCTCCTGGAATCCCAACTTGAAAGCCAGTCTCATCCATATTCCATATAGAGCCTGGCTCTATATCATGAGCTAATAGGAACTGCTGGTAGTTATAGAACCATTCTATAACTACACTCTCACTTTGAAATGTAGAGCACTACTGTGCAATTAGTTTTGTCTTAATATGGAATTTTCGTAGCCATCGTGCGGGCAGATCGCGCATCACGATCCCTTGAATCACTTGAACATACGGACTCCCACTATGTTGATAAAACCGAGCGACTTATAGAAGAGTCTTGAGAACAGGAGGGCACAATGCGACGCGTCAGGGACTGGGTAAAGGAGAATAGATATCAAATCATTGGCGTTTCCTGGGTCGTTTTCATGGCTGTCACCCTAGGTCTTTTGAGGCTGAACCCATACCTCTCGGGATCGCAGAAGCTTGTTCAAGAGTGTATGATTGCACAAGGATTGACATTTGACGTGCTTATCGCGACGGCTGCAGTTGAGGTTGGGGATGCGAAGGTGGAGAGGGAAAATACGAGAAGATTATGGTGCTTGATCCGGACGATCCACTACACAAACGGATGATTGAAAAAACGACGCATCATGAAACGTACCCCGGTGAGGATACGTGGAAAGGTAAGTCAAACCTCGGAAAGAGTTCGATATAAGCTCGTAACCCAATTGACACCTGGGCAATCGGGTCCAGATTTCGTGTGCTTTGCTTTCAAGACGTCGCGTGGAAGAATCGCTTTCTTCTTCTGCATTCGCATATGCCAATGGTAAAACAATCCCCACCAGAGCCGCAGTACAATAATAGTAAGCAATCGTGACTTTCTCACATCTCACATACAGTGCCAACAATCAGTTCGGGAGGGCTTGCTCAGCAGCGTCGCCTATAACCACACCAGTTCCCACTGCAGCCTTCTCGGTCCTTCTCTGCTCAACCCATGCTCCTAAATCTCTCCAAATCATCTCCTTCTCAGCCATCGGTGGCGTCGCCGCGAGGCCGCTTGTGCTCGTCGCCACAAAGACCTTCGCGCCTTTCCATGTTTTCCTTTTCGTTTGTTCCTCTTCTTTCACGTCCGTCGGCAAACCAATATTCTCGCTTTCATCTTGCCAGCCGTACCTAAAATCCTCCTTTTTGATTGCACTTCCATGACGAGTCCTCCAAATGCTCTCCCATATACTTTTCCTGACAATACAAACAACCTCCGGCTTGAACATCCTCATCTTCTCATCAAGAACCACTACGCTATCATCCATTTCTTGCTTGCTCAGCTCGGCCCCATTTCTAGTTGGGCGCGAGACGATGTTGGTGTTGCCGAGGCCGAGAGCAGGAAGAGTACGATCCTCCGCAGGTAGCATTAGCCTGTTGGTGAGGCCCGACGAGTGTAACAGCTTTCAGAAGCGGTTAGATCTGTGAGAATAGGCATGCCCTTCCATAGCAGTGCGGATGCCTGGATTCAACCCCACGAACACACAGATGAGGTTTGGTTCGAGGATGTCAACGAGTTCATTCAAATGGGCGTATTGGGAAGGAGGTGCATAGCCAGCTGGCGTGCGAGGCCGTATGCGCCGAGGTGATGATGGTGACACTGAGGGACTGCCTGTCTGGCGATTGCGTTTGACTACTCGAATTGGGGCTGGTGTATTGGAGGGCTCGAGCTTGGGAGTGAGAACGCGACGGCTTCGGCGGAGGAATTCAGCCGGAAGTGCATTGAAGGCGAAATCCGCGAGATTCAGACGGTCTGTAAAGCTTGATGATGAGAAGGCCGTTACTCCGATTCCCAAATCCTCGGCTTCGATTTGGAGAACTTTGTGTTCGTCCATGATGCCGCGTCTTCAGCTTTTAGTCTCGAGTCAGCGAGGTTAATGATAGTTGTTTGGTTGGACAAGGATACCACAGAATTGTGATCTGTTTGGACATGTTATTGTCATATATACACACAAATACAGTAATACTTGTCATCGCCATGGTAAATTATCAGAGTTTGCCTTGCAACAAGACGAGCTTTTTTGATCGGCGCCTACGGCGCCGACATTGAATTCAGGGTTGGTTCAAGATTAGTAGAGTGGATGGTCTTAGTAGGTGTGTACACAAAGAGTGATTGATAACTTATTGTATGTGGGAATCAATTGAATTGTTGACTTAAAGAAGGAAACTAACTTAGGACTATAAGGGTCCAGGTGAAACATCATGTGACCTACCCCCGAAGGTGGTTTGAAAAATAGCTGGGCCAGTTAGCGATTAATTGGGGTCGCTAACTGCCCGAGCTATTTTTCAAACCACCTTCGGCCCACTGGGTAGTGACGGGACCGGGGAGCTGTACGCTCAGCTCGCTACTCACTCCGGGACTCCGAGCCCAGCTTCCGGGTCTCCGCTGGCACCAGAAGTCGGACTAGAAATAGTACGTAGGCCCAGTAGATATATTAGTTCAATTAATTGATTCATTTATAAATATTCTGTATACTATATTTCGCGCCCCTATCCCAGCTGTTTTACTCAGTGCGTGCCAAAGTGATAATCGTGGGTGGAAGCGGGTTGCGCGCTCTCGGTAAAAATGGGAAGCGGGTTGCGCGCTCCCAACACCTGCATATGTTCACCGCTACTCTTTACCAAAACCTCGAACATTCCCCTACATAGTAATTTATATAGTAATCAAATGTAATTCATTTAATGGAAGGGTCACCTCTATTCAATGCCTATGAATGGCTGGCAGCAAACCCCTCTGAAGCTGTTAGTACTGCAAGCCGGATTTTTAGAGTACCACAGTCGACTATACGGTCGAAAATCGCCTGAGCTGCCCAAGCCGCCCAAGCTGCCCAGAAGCCAGCCTATGGAGGTCAGAATAGGGTGCTTTCTACAGGGCAGACAGAGGCCCTAAAGGCCTGGATTACAGAGCAATATCACCTAGGGCTAGGGGCTAATAGGCATATGGTTTACAGGGCAGTATGCCACCTACAGAGCCCACTGCCTCCACCGTCACAGAGCTGGCTCACTAAATATATACGGAATGAGCTACTAGATTTCCACTTTATCACTACGAAGCCTATTGCACTACAGCGTACGCAAGCCCAGGAGGAGCCTGCCATTATTTCATAGTTTGAAAAGTACACAGAATTAGTACTACAACGTGGTATAAATCCAGAGTCAATCTGGAATATGGATGAAACTGGGTTTAGGGTCGGAATTCTAGGAGGCGAGCGAGTTCTAGTCCCCTGAGTAGTAAAAGAGCTATACACTCCAAGCCCTGAGAATCGTATATCTATTACAATTATAGAGGCAGTATCTGCAGGCGGACAGACGATTCTACTAGTACTTGTGTTTCCAGGTAAAATTCATATGGAATCGTGGTACCCTGAAAACCTTCATGGGAACGAGCTGATATTGCTCTCGGAAACTGGCTATTCTAACAGCTAGCTTGCTCTACGGTAGCTACAGCACTTTATAGAGCATACTGCTCCACATGAAGTGGGAAATCCCAAGCTTCTACTACTCGACTCTCATGTGAGCCATACGAGCCCGGAGTTCATCATTATAGCTGCTGAAAGCCACATTATCATATTACCGTTTCCCCCACATCTTACACACGTTTTACAGCCATTAGATGTGGGATTATTCCAGCCTTATAAGCACTGGCACAGGCAAGCTGTGCTCCGTGCCATACGAGAAATGGATATATCATATAACCTATCTATATTTATGGGGGATTTCCCACAGATCCGGGAGCAAACCTTCAAGGAATCCACCATAATATCAGCGTTCCGGAAAGCGGGCATATGGCCTATAAGCTGTAATACAGCACTCGAGAAAGTCCGCATCTACTCACAGCCTACGCCTACAGGGCCTATAGGGCCTATAGAGCCTACAACACCTAGCCTACTACAGGTTATTACGCCTATTCCTACTACAGCCCAGGCTGTAGAACAGGGCCTACAGCGGTGGAGTAGGCGGGTTCCGGAGGCCTTTAGTAGCCCCTCACGCCAGAGCTACAGTAACTGGGCTACTGGGGCAGCCCAGGTTCTAGCTGCCGGCCAGCTCCAGGAACTCGACCTACGGGCTATTCGGCAGCAGGTCAAGAACTCGAAGAAGAAGCGGGGGGGCCGGCGCCGGCTCCAGGTTGGAGGTGAGCTCCGGGCTTCGGAAGCCCACGAGCTCATAGCCCAGAAAGCCGAGCTTCAGGCCCAGAAGCTCGCTGCTGCCAAAGCCCGGAAGGAAAGCCAGGCCCTAAACCAAGCCCGGAAGCAGCTCCACCGGGCAGGAATTGAAGCCCGGAAAGCTGAGCGCCTCCGGAAGAAGAGCGTAGCTCAGCTCACTAAATTGGGCCTCCCAATTCCTCCGGAGTTAGAAGACCCAATTACTGACCCAGAAGCCAGTTCTGGGTCCGAATATGAGAGTGCCAGTGAAGGTGGTGGGCGTGGTGGTGGGTGTGGGAGCGGGCGTGAGAGTGCTCTCGAAAGTGAGAGTGAGTGGGAATAAGAAGTGATAATTTCGTATATTGGAATTTTTAAGTACTTTTACATATAAATTACTATGGTTGGGTACTTACGGTCGCAATTTTGGGAGCGCGCAACCCGCTTCCCATTTTTACCGAGAGCGCGCAACCCGCTTCCACCCACGATTAGTTCTATTTGGCTGTGGGATACCCGCCCATTCTTCGTGGAAATCCCCGACGCATAGGTGCAGTTCCAACATAACCCATCACGAACGCCGCGTCAAGAAACTCACCTTTCCACCACAACAGCATCGCCTTCACGATGGCCGCCGGCTCCGAGTTAGACTACGAAGGCGGTTCCAAGAATATCCCAGGCACATGACCCACACTAAATGCGAGTCGAGCGCCTGGGCTATATTTATAACCGCGTTCGTTAACCTTCTTTATACTTGGAGCCGGGCGACTTCATCGAGGTAGGTGATGGCGAGGTCAATATTGTGGTTATCAGGAAGTAAAGTACTTTGTTTACAGTTAGCAGAGCTCGCTATCAAAACGCAAAATTTCCATGCAACCTCGCAACTGCCTAAACTGTGACATCATCTCAGCCATCATCTCAGCCATCTCAAATCCGCCTCTCGTCATTGGCCCTGTGGCTTTCCCTGCTCCCATCCGCTGGCAACTAAACCTCCTCCATCCTCTCTTTTTTTTTGAACCTTTCTAAATCCAGTCCTCTTCTCTCCATTCCAACAGTTCCTCCCACGACTCTCTGCTTGTCATGCTGTCGTCCGGCCAGCTTCTCCGTGCTGGCCCGCTGCGGGCCATCGCCCAGATGGACGTGAGACGCATGGCGACGGTCGGCAACGTTCTGCTCGACCGACACGTCAGACAGAACAACCACGAGATGAATAACTTCATCAACTACAAGAAGATGTTCAAGAACCTGGTCATTGTTCGCCAACGCCTCAATCGTCCTCTGACCTATGCCGAGAAGATTCTCTACTCCCACCTCGACAACGCGCACGACCAGGACATTGAGCGTGGGGTCTCCTACCTTAAACTACGGCCAGACCGCGTTGCCCTTCAAGATGCCACTGCCCAGATGGCTATTCTACAGTTCATGTCAGCCGGCATTTCCGCGGTTGCTAATCCAACCACCGTGCACTGCGACCACTTGATTGAGGCCCAAGTTGGAGGCACGAAGGATTTGTCTCGTGCTATTGATATCAATAAGGAGGTCTACGACTTCTTGGCAACGTCATGCGCCAAGTACAACATTGGCTTCTGGAAACCTGGATCCGGTATAATCCACCAGATCGTCCTCGAGAACTACGCCTTCCCCGGTGGTCTCCTGATCGGTACTGACTCACACACTCCTAATGCGGGTGGTCTTGGAATGTGCGCTATTGGCGTTGGTGGGGCTGACGCTGTTGATGTCATGGCCGACCTGCCTTGGGAGTTAAAGGCACCAAAAATCATTGGCGTTAAGCTCACTGGTCAGCTGTCTGGCTGGTCCTCTCCAAAAGGTACGTGCAGTTTGCAACTTTGAACTTCTAGAAGCCATGCCAACTAACCGCAGATGTCATCCTCAAGGTCGCTGGAATTCTGACAGTCAAGGGAGGAACTGGTGCCATTGTGGAATACTTCGGACCTGGTACTCAGTCTATCTCTGCTACTGGTATGGGCACGATATGTAACATGGGTGCCGAGGTTGGTGCTACTACCTCACTGTTCCCGTTCAACGACCGCATGTACGAGTATCTGGTAGCAACCAGACGTTCTGAGATCGGCGACTTCGCTCGCTCGTATGCCAAGGAACTCCGTGAGGACGAGGGTGCTGAGTACGACGAGATTATCGAGATAAACCTTGCTGAGCTCGAGCCATCCATCAACGGTCCATACACTCCCGATCTTTGCACCCCCATCTCCAAGTTCAGCGAGGCTGTGAAGGCAAATAAGTGGCCCGAGGAGCTGAAGGTTGGTCTTATTGGTTCATGCACTAACTCGTCCTACGAGGACATGTCTCGTGCTGCTTCCATTGCCCGTGACGCTCTTAACCACGGCGTCAAGGCCAAATCTCTGTTCACTGTCACCCCCGGCTCTGAGCAAATCCGCGCTACCATCGCCCGTGACGGTCAACTGGAGACGCTCGAGGAATTTGGAGGAGTGGTCCTTGCCAACGCCTGCGGACCCTGCATTGGTCAATGGGATCGTAGAGATGTGAACATGGGCGAGCCCAATTCGATCCTCTCTTCCTACAACCGAAATTTTACTGGACGTAACGATGCCAATCCTGCAACCCACTCTTTTCTCACCTCCCCTGATCTCGTCGTAGCCATGACCATCGCTGGATCCCTCCACTTCAACCCGCTGACCGATAAGCTTAAGGACAAGAATGGGAACGAGTTCTTGCTGTCCCCCCCAAGCGGAGCCGGTCTCCCCGAGAGAGGATATGACCCTGGACAGAATACGTACCAGGCACCTCCTGCCGACCGTGGCAATGTTTCTGTTACCGTCTCGCCAACTAGCGACCGTCTCCAGCTCTTGGAGCCGTTCCAGGCTTGGGACGGAATGGACAAGTTGGACATTCCAATTCTTATCAAAGCTAAGGGCAAGACCACCACTGATCACATATCAATGGCTGGTCCGTGGCTCAAGTACCGTGGACACCTGGATAACATCTCGAACAATATGTTGATTGGCGCCATCAACTCTGCCAACAATGAGGCCAACAAGGTCAAGAACTACACTACTGGTGCCTGGGATGCTATCCCAGCCACGGCCAGAGACTACATGAAGAAGCGCATCCCGTGGGTAGTCATTGGTGATTGGAATTACGGAGAGGGGAGCTCAAGAGAACATGCTGCTCTAGAGCCCAGGTATCTTGGTGGCCTCGCCATCATCACCCGAAGCTTTGCCCGTATCCACGAAACCAACCTGAAGAAGCAGGGCATGCTTCCGCTGACTTTTATCAACCCTGAAGACTACGACAAGATCCAGCCAGATGATAAGATCGACCTATTATGCACTGAGCTCGCAGTTGGAAAGCCAATCACCCTGAAGGTGCACTCAAAGTGTGGTAACAAACTTGACATCAAGTTGGCGCACACATACAACACACCACAAATTGAGTGGTTCAAGAACGGAAGTGCTCTAAACACGATGGCGAAGGTAAATGTGCAGAAGATGTGAATGTGAATAGGATTTTCTTTACCTGAAAAATCAAAATGTTTCTACGTGGGTGCGTTCACAGCGTTAAATGCGTAGCAAGCGGTAATCGTTGGTTTCCAAACCACCCGCCTTGAGGCGGTTGGCGAAAGCGGCGGAAGCGAAGTGTGCGTTCCTAGGGCCAGATAAACATGTACTTTTACATAGTAATCTAAATTGTATGTAAAGGAACATAAGGCCTAATCGTCGGAACCGACCCTAAGCTTCGCTCATGGTCGGGGTAAGCGGACAGCGTTCGCGGAAGCGGTTGGCGTTCGCGAACACCAAAATTAGGAAGTACCATTACATAGTAATTTATAGGAAAAGGTACTTAAATTGATCAACTACATGTAATTCTCATAATTGAATGGGTCCTCGTTCCCACTCCTACTCCCACTTTCGCTTTCGCTCTCTGCCTCTAGATCGGGAATTGGGTCTTGGTCTTCTAGAGGAATTAGATTTCCTGCTTTTTGAAGGGCTTTTACCTGCTTCTTCCAGAGGCGCTCTTGTTTCCAAGCTTCTATTCCTGCCTAGCGAAGCTGCTTGCAGGCCTAGTTAGTAGCTTAACGAGCTGTCTAGGCTTCTTTAGCTACCTCTTTCTCTGTAGCTCGCTCTGCTTTCTCACTTAGTAATATATAGGCTTCGTCTATTATAAGAGCCTTACTAATTTGTAGGCGTGACTAGCTATTACGCCCTCTATTCTTATGCTTCTCTACCTGCTGCCGTAGAATCGTAAGGTTAGGTTGTTAAAGTTTACTATAAGCTAATATTACTTCTATGCTAGTAGATAAATCTGTATATCTCTATTAGGAGGGGCTACTAAGTAGGATAGGGAGCTTTGCATTCTAATGCTATAACTGCTCTTTAGCCTCTTAGAAAGAGGTTGGTATAACTAGTGGTAACGTAGGAGCTAGTGGCTTTGAATATTTCCATAGCTTTGCGAGCGCAATAGAGTAGTTAATAGGCTATACTCCTGCCTTTTGGAAAGCGTAGGTAATAGTAAGTAGCTTAAAGGTCTGTTCCTATATTATAGGAAGATCTCTTATAAACAACTAAAGGTTATACTTAAGGTTAAAGTTCTGTATAGTAGTATAGACTACTTTGTGGTACTAATGCTTATAAGGTTGAAAAACCCTAACGTCTAATAGCTGTAGAACGTAGGTAAGCTATAATAGGAAGGCATAAGTGAGAATATTATGCTCTACTACAAGTATAGTAAACTCTAGTGTATAGTGGCTACTATAAGAATCTAATAGTAGTAGCTTTGTAGTAGAGCTTAGGGTGCTTTCTATGTAAGAAATAAAGTGATTAAGCTAGTTAATTGCAAGCTAGTCGTTCATATAGCTAGATTCTAATAATAGAATCTGTTCTATACTAACAAGACTTCTATAGTACTATGCTTCTATATAGACTTTACCTAGAATAATGAGTATAGGTGGAGTAGTAACTCTACTTGTAGACATAGCTTCGATTACTGTAATAGTAGTACGATTCTTAGGACTCCCTATATATAGCTCTGTAACTCTGTATAGAACCATTACCTCTTTGCCCTCTAGAATTCCTATTTAAAATCTAGTCTCGTCTATATTCCATATAGACAACAGCTTAATATTATAAGTATTAACAAAGTCATAATACTCTAAAAACCACTCTTCGAGCATAATCTCATCTTGTGCGTTAACCTAGTGCTGCAATATAGGCTTCGTCTTTATTGTATAAAAATTAGAGAGCTTGTTCTTAATAAATTTTGTAAGCTAGCTAGCTAAAGGCAGCGGCTTTAGCTATAGAATATAAGAAATAGTAGCAAAAGTCATATGCTTTGTAGCTCTAAGCCCTTACTAATACTGTATAGTAATCCACTCCTTAATAGCCTTGATTTGCGATGCTATAAGGAGCTTATTCTAGCCTCCTCGGCCTACCCGTTTACGATTAAGTCGGGCAATTAATGATTGAAGCGTTAATTTCTTCACTTTGAAAATCCGACTTGCAGCAGCAACAGATTCCGAAGGATTTGCTGCAAGCCAGTCACGAGCATCTGACAAAAGAGGGTTATATTGAAGGCAGTTTCAGTGAGGAAAAGACTCGGTACATTTGCCTAAAATCTCCAACTCTATGTTCCTTTACATACAATTTACTATGTAAAAGTACATGTTTATCTGGCCCTAGGAACGCACACTTCGCTTCCGCCGCTTTCGCCAACCGCCTCAAGGCGGGTGGTTTGGAAACCAACGATTACCCCTTCTAAAAAGATATGTGTCTTTTCGCAGACACTCTTTGATATGTTGAGCACGTGAGCACTTAAGCACGTGCAGGTCATAAATCAGTGCAGTCCAACTACAACAGCATTGGATAAGTGATACCTCTATTCGGGAAGTATCGAGAGTCTCAGATGCTACGGAGGGTGGTTGTGAGGACAGTATTCTTGCAAAAGGAACTTGTCAACAAACAGCCGTTTCAAGACCTCATCATGGGAGACTTTGCAGTTGACCTCGTTTCAGTAATGGCGATGACAAGACAGGTTACTAGGGATTACGCTGAATACATAGAAGAATGGATGTCGGCATAGCGCTATCAATAGAATCAATTTTGATATAAAGTTACAAGAAGTACGCGATGTGTAATTTTAAAAGGACAAGTTCCTCTCTAAAATCCCCCCACAATTGACCGCGTCACAAGCTCCTGCGCAATCTGCCATCTCAGATCCATTCTTTGGACATCAAAGTCCAAGTGCACCATTCCCAGGCTCAACGCGATAGATTTCGCGTTCGCGAGCAAATACAACCCACTATCAGCGTCATTTTGCTGAGGCTGGCTGAACTGCTAAGAAGTGAGTATCCGATCCGCAAGATTAAATTCACGGGCCAGTCGAGATTTCAGGAACTGAAGCACATCGCTGGCAGTAATGGCTGTTTCGGTCCACTTCGGGTGGCTGTCATAGACCTTGACCCGTCCCTTGGCTCCTCCGAGAGAGGCAGTGTATTAGATAGTATTAGCGATACGGGCCGTATACGACCCGTATACGGGTCTGTATCGTATACGGCAATACTGAGTCAGTGCGTATTCCAAAATCCCAATACAGGGCCAGTGCGTATTCAGTTCTTAATACTGGCTGTATACAGGCTGTATTACTAGCTGTATACAGCTAGTATTGAGGCTTAAAATTCGAAACAAGGGGTTTGAATAACTTTAATTAATAGATCGTTATATACTAACTTATATATTACTACAATGACTTCACAACCTTTGGATATACTGTCACAGTACAACAGTGAGCTATTTGTTAGTAAACAACTTGAAACCTTAAGTTCGCCTGTACTTAAACGTACGCTATCCTCTCCCTCTGTTTCTATAACAACAACTACAAGCAGACGATTTTCAAAAGTCTAGGACTATACACCTGTTAGCTACTACGATATCATTTAGAACTACTAGGGCAGGTTAATATAGCGTTGTAGATACTGTCTAAAAGAGTATCTTAAGTCTAGCAGAACAAATATTATTATAAGGTACCTAAAAGAACATAACGTCAATATATCCTCTACTTAGGAATCTCGAACTACTTTAATTCAAAGTAATATTGCTAATGCTTTTTAAAAGGCTAAGGAGACGAATTATAAACGCTGCTGTCTCTCTACTATTGCAACTCAAGCCTTAGACCCTACTATTGTTAAGCAGCTATATATACAATGGATTACAACTTGTGGAGTCTCTTTCTATATAGCAACAATATTGGAATTTAGGGCATTACTCTATTACCTCAATCTAGAGATCGATAACTAGCTACCTAACTCTATT
>JPKA01000221.1:0-62395 GCA_000750875.1 Pseudogymnoascus sp. VKM F-4517 (FW-2822) | reverse complement strand
ATATTGTTTTACATTCTATGACATTTCTATGTTAAAGTCTTTCCAAATACTCCCCGATTCTCAAAATTATCCAGTGAGACTATGTAGCCCTAACTCCATCCATTAATCACACCCGGTGCCCATGTCCAATCAGTCTCCCTGAGCGCATAGACATCGGCGTGCCCTCAAACAGACCGCCCTATGGCTATATAAAAGAATCGAAGAGTTAAACGCATTTCAAGCCGCCCTCCAGCGCACTACCATGTGAAGGCTTCCTCAATAAAGTCGATGTTGGTCCTGGATTGGCGGCGTCTCACCACGTTCCGTACATCATCACTCAGCGAGCCACTGCCACACACGGAGACGCCCATGGCGCCTATTTGACTCTCGATCTCCATGTCGATTAGTGCGTACATGTTGGGCCTGCCAGGAAACATTTGTACGGTGGCCGAAGGACTTTGAATCTCCTTCGTCGATCGTGGCCGACTGATGAAGAGCTTGATCCGGAGGACGTCTCGTCGTTTATCCATCGCCAAGATCTCTGTCATCCAAGGTCGTATCCACTCAAGATGCTCAGGGCTCTGAATGATCCACACCAACAGAATCTTGCGCGCAGCGACGGTGCCATTTGCGTAGCCAGCCACCAAATCGCGCACATGAGGGACTTGATAAGTGATCCCAATTCCACCCGCAACCAATATGGCGGTACCGTAAGAGCGCATTAGATTCAATTCCCCATAGGGACCTTCGACGAAGCACTTCGTGTACATTCGTCCTTCTGGAGCTACCTCGGTTTTTCGCAATAGTGTATTTGTAAAGCCTGTTCGAGCGCGGATAACAAATGATATGCTGGTCTTTCGGAGCGCGAGCACGTCTTGCGTATTGCTGGCAAGGCCAGACCCTGCATGTGGATTTTCCGCCTCCCGACTCCATGCGACTGAGAAGGGATGCGATGTCCACAGCCCAATTGAAGGCATATAAAGATAGGCGTGCTGGCCAGGTGCGAAGGTCCATGGACGAGCAAGCGCAACTGTGATCCGTACAGCATTGCCGGGCAAAGCCTCCACGAGGGCTTTGGTGCCGCCACTTCCAATATTGCGATAGACGAGCCGGAGGATCCTCATCGAGCGCTCTATGACCCAGACAACAATTGCACCTATGAGAAGCTTGATCTGAGGGAGGTTTGCAAGCTTGAGGTGATACCAGAGGCCAATCACCGACACGATAGCAAGGCCAATATGGATGTGCTTGAATGTCTCGTAGAAGGCATGTCTGATGAATGACACGGACTGGATACTGATAGCAACAAGCGCCACTCACCGACACGATAGCAAGGCCAATATGGATGTGCTTGAATGTCTCGTAGAAGGCATGCCTGATGAATGACACGGACTGGATACTGATGGCAACAAGCGCCAAATGACACGGACTGGATACTGATAGCAACAAGCGCCACGGTACTCTATGAAGATTTAGCATGATTCGATATGATGAGGAAAACAGTACTTACAATGAGGCCCCAGGTCACCTGCGGGTCTGTCGTGAGCACATTCGCGATATCGGCCCAACCGTCTAGTTTAGCTGTAGAGACGAGCCATGCCAAGCTATGGAGTAACGTTTCAAGAACTACGATTCTACCGAACCAGCGGTGCAGTAAGTTAAACGTGTCAAAAGACATATCGAGCCAGTAGATTAACGGGTTGTTCCTCGTAGCCATGACGAAGAGAGGGACCATGTTGACAACTGCTAGAATCCCCGAACGACGTCTCACCTCGATGACGACAGTTTGATATGGCTGGTCCCAGTGAATCCCGATAACGCAAAACGCGGTGTTGGACGCAAGATATGCTGTCAAGAATAAGAGCTGGAACCGAGTGGGCAAGACGCCCATGTTGATCGCTGTCGACAACTGGATTTCGCGGTTGTGCCTCGTACGAAGAATTGGAGCATAGAGGAGGTGCTTCTTAAGGCTGGCATAAGTTTTATAAGGCGTCGAGAAGTAACGCTGCTTGTCGTCTGTGAGACACGCCAGGAGACGGACATATCTGACGGAGGCAATCAAGACCCTCCAACAGATCAAAACCAGCGCCACGGAACCGCATATGATGAGGATAAGGTTGTGGAAGAGTTTGTTGACCGCTAGCGCTTCGGACTCCATAATACGACTAGAATCCACGGCGCCGTGGACGGTTTGTGCCAGAAGAGTCGTGCCCACGGCTGCGCTAGCGGTCCATCTTGTGGAAAACATAATCGGCATTTATTCTCCTCGATCAACGAACTTGACCGGCCAGGCGACTAGGAGTTGACAGGACCAAGGCGAGTGTAATAACGGTCGACAGTGATAGTTGGCACTACCAAGTATTCCCCTCGCTGTAATAGTGATTTGACGAGTTTCTCAGATCAGGTGAGAATAGCAAAACGATAAGTAAGCGTATTTCAAGGAGACTTCAAGACTGTTAACGACGAGAATAAGTCCAGCTTGACAGAATAAGTTCGGTGGAGATGATAGGGAATGAATGTTAATGCGGGTCGCTGAGTCGGTAGTTCGTGGATTGGATTGATGGATGAAATGAGCGAGCATTCAATCAGTCAAGAATAAGATAGAGTAGAGTAGAGTAGAGTGGAGCAGAGCAGAGTGAGTAGAGCAGTAGAGCAGAGCGAAAGAGATAGGGCAGAAGTTCAAGGGCAAGTGCAAGGCCAGGCTCGCTACGAAGTTGAGATTATAGAGCACTGATTACCTACATAAGATAGAGTAGAGTAGAGTAGAGTGGAGCAGAGCAGAGTGAGTAGAGCAGTAGAGGAGAGCGAAAGAGATAGGGCAGAAGTTCAAGGGCAAGTGCAAGACCAGGCTCGCTACGAAGTTGAGATTATAGAGCACTGATTACCTAATCGAGTACTGTGTAGAAGAAGGTGAAGAGGCGGACTGGGCAATGAAATACTAACATGGAATGGGGGGAGTGGAGTTGGCAGAGTGGGGTTGCAAGGAGACTAGAGCAGAGTACTGACTCTGTACTTCGTATGTACTTGTACATGTACATACACGTACATACACTCGGCAGGTAGTTGTATGTACTGTGCAACTGTACATATGTACTCGGTACTCCACTCATATTCATTCTCATGCCCATACTCATACTCTACAATACCAGTCCAGCGGCATTATCCATGAGCGAGCAGCAAAATGACATTGTTGCATTCTTTGAGATGTTTCCCGAGATGTTTCCCAAGAAAACGCCACATCCTCCAACGCTCTGTACGAAGTATAGGAGGTACTGTTCTTCAGTAGTTCCTCACAGTAGCTCCCCCCATCCCCACCCACCAAAATTTCATCACGCCACTGAGCGCCCCTTTATATAACGGCGTCCTGCACATACATGCTCTTCGTATGTACATACAATGTGGATGGAGAGGAAAGCGACAGCATTATTGAAGGGATAGGATAGAGTACACACAGAATAGTATACACTACCTACCTATACTGTAATGCTTGTATATCCAGTCGACAGTAAAGTAAGGTCGCAAGGTCGTCCAATATACAATATACACAGGATGAGCCGCTGTCGTACATCTTCCGTGTTTGGCGCTGGTTGGGAGAGAGCCCGCGCGTACCTTGCATCGTGTCCCGCCTAAAATAAAAATAATCAGGAGGCGTAAACTGATTGGATGATCACCCAAGCCACACAGAGTCATGTTAAGAGTCATGAAAAGAGTCCAGAGCAACAAACAAGTCTTACGATAGTATCGCGGTAGTAGAGTTTGTAAACTGTGTATTGTACTGTGTATACTGTGCAGATGTTGCGGTACGTTACACAGTAATCTACCAAGTACGTTGCAACACTCTTCTTATATTCTACATTCATCTCTTTTCCCTACTACGCAGTACCGATATCACGTCCTTGCATCAGTTAGTAACTCCTATGTATGTATGTTATACCTGAGAAGGTAGACATTTGACGGTGGTTAGCACCTAGCGTTCTTTTATTTGGTGGAGCTGCCAATATCGATTTACTTTCTGCGTGAAGAACCGATCGTTCCCCAGATCATCGGCAATGAGGTCCCAATGCCGGCACCCGTTGGGCAAACGAATGGCATGTTTGGAATTTGGCACGGATAGTATTCGCCTTCCGCCTTGCCGGATTCCGTTAGCACTGGCTGGGAGCCGGACGCGCGTCTGGCGTTGCCCCAACAAGCCAATTCAATCTAAAATGAAACTTACATCCAAGCCAGAACCTGTCCATCCAATCAGTAGCAGCACTCAACCGCCAAGCGGCACCACGGGAAGTCACATTAGGTGGGGAAGTACGCATAAAGGACGCAATTAGGTGGGGAAGTACGCATAAAGGACGCAATTAGGTGGGGAAGTACGCAAAAAGAACGCAACGGCGCGCTCGGGCACCATCTGTTCTGGTCAAAAGGTATCTCGAATCCTTCAAACAGCATCGCATCTTAGCTTTTGCCTCGACAAGCTGATTGCAAGAAAACGCGGGCAAACATGTTCACGGTGCGAACAGCTCTTGCAGCTGTGATTCTACTGTGGGCGCGGTCATCCAATGCTGCTCTGCGCACATACAACTTCACCATCCACAGCGGAACGAGGGCTCCAGGCAAGACAGTTGCATGATGTGTCGCAATGCCCCCACTGACTGTTTGTAGACGGCGTCTCTCGCGAGGTGTACCTCATCAATGGCCAGCAACCCGGCCCATTGATCGAAATTGACGAGGGAGATGAGCTGGAAGTGTTCGTCAAGAATGATCTGCCCGTTGAAAGCACGATCCATTGGCACGGTCGGTGATCCCAAGTACACCGTGAAGGGCGCCGGGTCAAGACTGATGCGCGTTCTCATTGTAGCATGCTGACTTGTTGGAATAGGCCTCCTTCAGCGTGGCACTCCCCAGATGGATGGAGTCCCTGGCGTCACACAGGTCAGTTCACAGCTTTCTGGTCACAAAATCCAATCCTTAATGCAGCTACTCGCTTGCTAATCACACATGGCACTAGTTTCCAATCGCCCCCGGTGGTAACTTCACGTACAGGTTTTCTGTAGAGAACGAGTACGGCTTCTACTGGTATCACTCTCACTTCCGAGCTTACTACAACGATGCCATCCGGGGCCCATTGATGATTCACCCTTCACCTTCACGCCGCCGACCATTTGAAAGTCTCGCAAAAGGCCCCGCGGAGTTGGAGGTTCTCCTTCAGGCTGAACGCGACGCACCTTCGGTCCTGCTGAATGACTGGACCCACAGTCTGTCGGACGTGATATACGAACAGTATTTCGAGACTGGAGCCTTCCCAAATTGTGTCGACAGTCTTCTCGCAAACGGCCAAGGCAGGGTTCAGTGCCTCCCGGAATCTGTCCTCGAGGCGGGCACCGGCCTTGGACTGAGTCCCACCAGTTCTACAATGGTTATGCCTAGTATGCAAATGAGGGCTGCTGCAGCCACCTCTGACATGGCGGCGGGTTCCATGGCTTCAGATATGTCGATGGTGCCGTCTCCCACATCTCACCCAGCTCAAGCGGCCGTCAGTTCGTCGACAATGGAAATGCCTAGTATGTCGACGATGTCGGGTATGTCGCCAGGGATGGACTCGTTGTCGCCTCGCGGCTGCATGCCGCCGATGATGTTTAAGCCAGGGTTCAATACAAGCTCTCTGCCGCCTGAATCATGTACGAATACCACGTCTGAATTGTTAACGATTCCTGCCAATAACACGCAAGGATGGCTCGCTCTTAATCTCGTCAACGCAGGGTCTGTCAGTAAATTGGGCGTATCGCTAGACGCTCACTCTATGTACGTATATGCTTCTGATGGGCTGTTTGTAGCACTGCAGGAGGTCAAGGTCCGTATACCCCAGACTGTGTTTTGACAGGTGATCCTAACGATATACAGGTTCTTTATTTAGCGCTCGGCCAGCGTTATTCTGTCATGATCAAGCTCGACCAGAGCCCCGGAGATTATTTTCTTAGATTTGCAACTTATCCCGCTGGCGACATGCAGCAAGTCTTGGAGGATCAGGCTATCATATCTTATAGTGTAAGTTTTATCCCCTACGTAATAGCCACTTGCTGAGCGCATGAAAGGATTCGACAGCAAATAGTACTTCGATGAGCGTTGTGAATGACCCTGCATCTGTATGGATGCTGACAAACGGATCAGCGAAGGGGGATGTTGCAGCGCTGAATCCGTCTCTTTTGTCACCGTTCGATGGCAACAAGCCGCCTACTAATGCGGCTGATCTTACCAAATCATTTGCAATAAGCCAAACGGGCGTCACAGAATGGGTTATAGACGGTTATCCATTCGCGGAGCCGAAGACACCAATACTCCTTGGTAACGTTTCGGATGGCTGGCAGGCAAATACCACAATTCATATGCCCTTTAACTCTACCATCGACATCATTATGACGATTTCAAAAGATTCAATGGATACAGTGAGCTACTCCCGCTGTATGTGTTGCTGCAGAGATACTTAGCTGACGTACCATTTAAAAGATGGGCCACCCGATGCATCTTCACGGGCACAAATTTTGGGTTCTGGGTTCCGGCGAAGGACCCTTCCCTTACACCTCCGTCACAGACGCACCGCAGTCTTCTATCAACTTACAGGACCCTCCATACCGCGACACAGCAGAGCTGCCCCCATCAGGTTGGATTGTTATTAGGTAAGCAAAGTAGTTCACGTTGGTACCAAAAGTTACTAATGTCGTTTCAGATACGTAACAGATAATCCTGGAGCATGGCTCCTTCATTGTCATCTCCAGTGGCACTTGGTGGTAAGCGTTCCCCTGCTAAAACAATTATCTTGGTGATGACTGATGATCTTGCGACTTCCACAGAGTGGTATGGCATTGGTTCTAGTGGAAGGCGAAGAGCAGATCGCCAAAGATAGCAGATCGCCAAAGATAGTGAATGCGTCAAACACCACCACCGATGCAACTAGCGGTTCCACCAGCCAAATAAATTTTGACGCACACCGTCATGCAACTCTGGTTACCGCACTTGGGCTGCTACTTATACTGCTATAAGCGTATTTGGAGAGTAAACATGTCCTGGCGCCTCCTGCATTGCGTGTTGGATAGGTTACGAGCTGAAAAGTGAGCATGTGTTCTGTGTTCTGAGTTTTGCGGAAATATAAATGCTTGCGTGGCACGCGTTGCTTTTGGCGGGTGGCGAAGCACCCTCCATGATTTGTCGTCTAAGCACGGTCTTCCTTTGGAGCAACGCAGTCATTGTTAAGGTCAATATTGCCCCTGAATGCGTGGGTCGCTCTGTGGCATCGATCTGTTGAGGAACCCACATTACTTCGTGCTCAATGTACTACCTATTCCTGTTTGTCAGCCTCGTGGTATAGTCAGTCTGTAGCTAGTTGCGCGAGTTGCCAATCCAACTATGCCTAGTTTGGCGCACATGGTGCAAATATTCTAATCCGAACTGCTGCGCTCAAATGCCCGAACAGGGATTGAACGGGTTCGTAAACCCCGCAGTGCTTCCCATCCGCCAGGGCCATATCCCTTCTCCAGGCGCGTCCACTTTGCAGTAATGGGCGACATTTTATACCAGATGGCTGTACCTAGGAGGGGGATTGAAACAGCGAGCAGGTTATATGTATACGGCACAAAGTGGGCAGTGGCACGGCTTAAGCAGCAGAGCTCCGCGCGTCGAACAGCTGCAAGTCGTTCAGTTTTGGTCGTGGGCCAATTCCGTCGAAGAGCAGATTACTAACACCCGACGTAACAGTAGTTTAAATTAGCATCTTTAATAGGTCAGCTTCTCATGATCGCAAATTTCACCGTCACGGCATACTTAGTTTGTTCGTTATTTTAAAGGGTTTATCTAACCTTATCTAGGGGGGAAGAAGGACTGTAGCTTAGCCACTTGTTGTTTTCGCGGATTTTTATGCCTTGGTAGCGCCAGCAACGATCTCTCCACCCGTTTGGAACATTGGTTCATTCAAGATGATCGACACTTGGACCAATACGCGCTAAAAGACGCACAAATGTCGCAGTCCTACTACAAGTCGCTAGCTTCAACAATGCCTACAAGTTTGAGACGGGTCACAAGCCTTTCCCAGCTATTTAAATGTCTGTGTCACCCGCATATGCCCAGCCCACAAGCATAGATTGATACAACTACTTGTCAAATAGCCATCATTTGCATATTCTTTGCTCCTCTACTTGCACAATTCACAACTCAGCATCTTCCTCAAGCCGGTATTCGAAGCGGACATCCTATACCCTCACGATCGTCTCCAGAATGTTGGTCAACGCCATCATCGCCTCGAGTCTCCTAGCCAGCAGTGGTTTTGCGCAAATGTCCATGCCATCTGGGGCCATGGACCCTTCGATGACAATGGCGACCTCGTCCATGGACCCTTCGATGACGACCTCGACCACCGCTACGATGGAGATGTCCGGCACTTCGACGGGAACTCAAGTGGGAGGAATTTCGAGCACGAGTTCGACCACGACTACCACGGCTAGCAGCGCTGTGACATCGACAAACGCAGCATCTGGCAGCGCCAATTCTGTGAAAGACTTGTTCGCTGGTATTGGCTTGGTGTCTCTGGTAGCTTTGGCGATATCAAATGCGCGTTTGTTCTAGATTTATGCTGAGATTTGGTGCTCGAAGAGACGCTGCAACCTTTTGCGTTTGAGCTTGCTTTTGGCGTCGTTTATTGTCATAATTATTTGTATCGACTCAGATTAGACAGATGTGTAGCTGATTTATAGTCTGTTCATATTCAGTCCATCTACACGTTTGCGATTGAAACCGTCGATATTCTGATCCATCTTGTAAAGGTTTCTAGACTTGTGTAAGTTAGAGCGGAAAGGCAGCGTTTGGTGGCCCAACTCGTACTAAAAGCGCTATCGCAATTGGTGAACCTATTCGAAATATGCTACTCGACGGAAATCCAATTGATTGCTCGAACCATCGGCGGAGAGTGAGTCGCTTTCGATATGGCGCAGTCATTGCCCTCCGTGATTCACCCTGGACAATTCCGCCTCCCAACAGTGCACTTTGGCTTGGCGATACGTACTCCAGGTCTTGGCATCCCATGCGCTCGGAGTGACGATGAAACTGGAACGGACATGCTTTGCGCGTTTTCCGCCGGATTCTATCATTTGTCCCCAACGTCCCCGGATAAGGCGATTATTCAGTAGCGGCCACGTAGTCTCGCAGCTGCTTTGCAGATAATGCTTTGGGCCAGTGATGGATTCTTGTTCCCCTTCGAGTTTGCAAACCTTTTATGTGTCTCGTTCACTATGTTGCATAAGCGCAAGCTAGACAACAAGTAATAGAGCCATTTCAGAAGTGGAGTACGTATTCATCTTGTGGCCAGAGAGAGGGCGCTCCTGAAGCACGAAGAGAATGTCTCGACACGAGCCTACCAAGTGGTATTTGCTAAACCCATGCAAGACTGAATGTTAAGAGGTGCTTGCATTGATTGTTCTAATCGCAGCGCGGAACATTGATACAGGTTCACGCATGCTATTCTAAGAAATTTCAAGGACCCCCCTACCCAGGTTTTCCAAATCCTCGCCTTCGCAGTGGCTAGATTACTGTACTAAGCGCCGACGTCGAGAGCGTTGCTGTCGCAAATGGTCAACAGACCTTGGACCATGAGTGGAGTTGTGCGTGGAAGTTGCCATACTAGTGCGTCTATTTTGCGGGGAACGCTGGATAGGCATGGATGGGCTTGAGTCATTTGTGCGGTACACGCGTACGGTGAACAGCAGTTTAGCCCGTTATGTCAAGACCTTGCCACTAATTGCAACATTTGTGCCGTCTCTTGGCGCTAACAAATTGTGGTCTGCTCTTGCATCTCGACGGAGTTGATTACCCCTCAACTCTGTCAACCCTATGATAGTTTCAATTCGAAGCTCATCGCTTGCCGTGTTACTGCAAATCGATATGAACAGTTTGTGCGCCTTATGATCTGTGATTTGTCCCCACTTTGTTGTCAGTGCTGTGGTTATCATGAGCTTCATGGCTTGTGCGCGGGTGAGTTCGCCATTGTAGGGCTGTTTCGTGATGGACTCGTTGTTACTGTGGCTCTGCAGGTCAGCCCCATCATACTAATGATCCTATTTGTAGTTCTCCATGGTCTTGGCTCTTGGAGTGACAGCTGTAGCGTTCTGTGAACGTGCTACCCTTGGCATTCTATATAATCATCTCTCCGAAAGAAAGGGTGGGATTATGGTTCGTCTCTAAATCATATTGGACTCGGGCTAGAACGGACAACTAAATCAATCCAGATCCTTGCAAACGTCCTCCTACTGTACGCGTTAGTCCTCATTCTTGGTCTACAGAGTCTTCTGTACGGCCCCCTTTCACCTCTCGAGTCGGACATATTATTCGAGAAGCTTCTAGGAACGGCCACAGAGATGATCCTAGCAGCTCTATTCTTGAAGTTAAAGATCGACGGAAGCTTCGTGGTGATTTTCGTGGGACTGTTAGCTGGTAAAACATGGTCTTGGATTGGAGAAGGACGAATCAAAGCACACGAGCAAGAACCATTGGCAGCCATGCAGCTCTCATCTGCACGCTTCCCAGTCGCCCTTCTGCTATCCCTCTTATTCAGCATTTATATGGTCTTCTATACAATTAAAATCATGGGATCTTCAGTCGAACTAGCAATGAAACGGACGTTCTCATTCGAATTTGTGTGTCTAACAATATCTTCAACAACCACCATTACCCGATATGCGCTGATACTCATACAAAGCTATATTGCGGAAAATCAAAGGCGGCGGACGCTGCAGGACCGGCAAGGAAAAAGAGAGCCCGCTGGTGAAAGAGAAGAGTTCCAAGCCCTATTGGGACGACAATACTCACGACTAGACGACACCGCTGAACGAATTAATGACTCGGTTATGATGCTCGATCATGACCAATTAGACACCGAGAGTCCATCATGGTATGAAGACTGCAGATGGTACTCTTATCTCGATCTGATTGCAGGTGGGCACATGACTATCTTTAAATGTCTTTAATGTTCGACTTTTCCTGAGAGACTGCTCGCAAAAGTCGGTCGAAGCGTTGTTGATTAATGATGATCTTATCAAACTGACGAGAGCTGTCTCACAGATAGTACGCAGCTCACAACGTACCTTATCTACCTTATGGTATCCCTTGCCTTCTATGGGCCCCCGGTTCACGTCATCCGTCGCCTGTTTATCACCGCTCTGAATCTTTTAAGGAGAGTGAAAACACTTTTGCGCCACTTACGAGCTATTCAACACATCAACGGACGATCTACCGATGCAACGGCAAAAGAACTCGAATCGCAGGATATCTGTATCATCTGTCTAACTCACATGAAGTCTCGTCTACCACATGCTGCCTCCATTGGACCGCTCCATAGAGATTACCAGCGTTGGATGTTTACCAAAGTAGCGGCTATATCTGCAAGTGAAGCCTCCAAGCCGAAACGGTTGCCTTGTGGACATGTATTGCATCTTGGGTGTCTGCGGAAATGGTTCGAGAGAAAGCCAGTCTGTCCAACATGCCGACGGACGGTGCAATGAAGTCAAGTGACGTATTCGGAATTGTGTTTCGTTTTTGGGGGCAGGGTTATTGGATAGCGCACCTACAGCAACAAAGTGCACGTCGATGCTGTCCAGGGTCACCGGCATAAATTAATGGCAGTGGCGAGTCTCTGGCGGGCATCGTTGAGCCGCCCATCTGCAGTAGAGAGCGCTCATTGATAGTGGTGAGACTTAGGCGGATAGCGCCACAACGCCCCGGCATGATATTGATTCTTAGTCTCCGCCAGAGCGAAGACGCAGTATGTCATCCTCGTGCGGGCTGTGGTCAGAAGTTTTTATTGAAGACGGAGGTACGGAAGACGGCATGTTCTCGAGAGGAGTTACTGGTTTATTATGCTGTGAACTTGATTTGGATGGGACTTTGGAGAGATGTACGTGGGTGAGTAAGGGATAGAAATGAAGGAAGTCGAAAGGGTTAGTTACAAGTTTTATTGGTCTGGATCCCCTTATGAACGACCGCGTGATGCCCTACTCATTCATCTGCTCCGTTGGTGCGTTTAATGTAATCCCCTTCCCCCACTTCACCCTTGAAACTACTCTGGGCCTTTGTCTCCATTGCCTCCATGCGCGTATTGGATGTCGCCGTGAAGCTGTTTAGCATCCCTGCTTTAGTTTTGCTGCCGTGGAGAAGCTGAGCTGAGCTGAGAAAATGGATCGACGAGATTCCCCCCCAATCCGGCGGTGGCGGTTGAAGGACTTGCATTGGAAGCCACTCGAAGCCCCTGGATTGTTTGAGCAAGGATTCATTTCCCTTGGAAAGCACGTATTTATCAGGTGGCTGCGAGATTTGTGCGGCTTTTAGCGTGGTGTTGATCTGAGCATTGATCGTCCACTTGTCGCTAATCCGCCAAAACAACTCAAGCGGCGGAGCCTCGAGGCGGCGCAGTCAGGGCGCAACGTGTTGAAGGGGGTGGAATTGTAAGCAATGATCCCGCCGCCCCAACAGCGAGGACGGGCGAGGAGCTGTCGTCCATGAGGTGTAGTGTCGGATGTATTCGTAGGCCCTGCGCCTCTCTTGGCACGGCTTGGTTGAAAGACGAGGCTTGGCAATCATGAAAGTAAAAGACCTGCCACTGTTCAGCTTCGGCAAGAAGTTTGGCTTTGCTGCTATGCTATAGTTCGTCCTGAAGTTCGTTACGATACTCTGTCTTGGAAACGTCTCGAGCGCTGTGCTTCTCCGTACAGCCTAGCGACGAAGCGCTAACTTTTGCACCGGTGAACATTCGCTTTCCAGAATATTTCTGGCGACTGTTGTGATGTTTATTGTGCCGTACTGGCTGCTCCCTTTGATTTCGGCATGTGTTTGGTTTGGTATGTATCCGATTGATGTATTTCGACTCCAGAGTCAAATTTTGGCTAACTGTCGATCTGCTCTATGTAGCTATGCTTCTAGGCATGCTAATGAAGTGGCTGGTTGACGGACGTCCAAAATACTCCAGCATGTCACAAAACCAAAGCATTGCGTATGTTATATATTACTCTAACGAGCCGCCTGTCTTGTTTTATCCCAAGACCTTCACGACATGTAGGAGCCGTCCAGCTGACCTTTGAGATAGCTATATATCAGACATTGGCGCCCAGACTCTTAAGCCATTATTCGTGACTGGTAGCATCATCACAACCATTTTGTTTAATCTTAGCTCACTGTGTGAACACTGGCTTCGGCACAAGGGTCACTTTGCACGAAACAAAGAGCGTGGAGACAAGACTTTGTCGATATTGTCGAACTCTTAAGCCATTATTCGTGACTGGTAGCATCATCACAACCATTTTGTTTAATCTTACCTCACTGTGTGAACACTGGCTTCGGCACAAGGGTCACTTGGCACGAAACAAAGAGCGTGGAGACAAGACCTTGTCGATATTGTCGGCGATATTGTCGACCATATCGGCTGTCTGCGGGACAGCAGGCTTGATTTTGCTTTCAATATTCGACACGGTCAGATATCCAACCGTTCACAATATTTTTCTATTTCTATTTATGTGAGTGCCGGAACATGGTGGAGAGGAAATGGGAAGCAATTGCTAGCAGCTGACTTGTGGTGATTGAATCAGTGGTGGCTACCTCCTTAACGCGATCTTCATCTGCGCGGTATATCAGCGGCTGGGAGCTCATTACCCTCAACACCGTATCTTGCGTATCAGCTTCTGGATCAAGCTGGCCTTTATCCTGACTGAAATAATCCTTACGATAGGGTTTCTTTCTAC
Source organism: Pseudogymnoascus sp. VKM F-4517 (FW-2822) (assembly GCA_000750875.1). Classification (NCBI taxonomy): domain Eukaryota; kingdom Fungi; phylum Ascomycota; class Leotiomycetes; order Thelebolales; family Thelebolaceae; genus Pseudogymnoascus; species Pseudogymnoascus sp. VKM F-4517 (FW-2822). Next base: position 48,656 of record JPKA01000221.1, on the reverse strand, counting down.
TATGCACACGGCCTGGAAGGATGTAGCCGCGGTATTGGAATGGAGTATGTCCTGCCAGTCTACATAATCTTCGCGGTCCATTGATCAAATGCATTCAAGAAATGACAAAGAGGAGAACTGTGCTGATTTATGAACAGTAATAGCCTTCATTTTCACTCTCTATATCCTCTCGTTCATAATCGATTTGCCATCCAAAGCCCATGACGACAGTGTTCCAGATGACTCGAGCATTCTCGAGATGGTCCCCCAGGAGAGAAGTCGCCCCGCAAAAGAATGATTTACGAGCGTTCACGAGCGATAGACTTTTGATGAGTCTGGATTTAGCAAATTTAAATATCTTGACATGCACAGTAAGAGGTTCTCCGTGGAACCTCACGTCGCTTCTGGAGAACGGTGAGATCGATCTGCTCTGGGCCCTGTTTAAACCGAATGATCCAGTATTTACGACTTGCCATGGAACCCACAAGCCGCGATGCGTAAGGTGCGGCTTTGATGAAGAGAAGACATCGAAATCCGGGTCGAAATATTGGAACCGCTATCGGTATGGCCACGGCAAAGAATCATATACCCGCCATAACCAGTGTTACGGCTATCGGGAGAGGGTTCGGGTCGTAGAACACCTCAATTAAGACCAACTAGAAACGTGTGGCTAGATGTGGCAGTAGTAATCATTAATATGTTTCGACTCAAAAGATGCTTGCCCAAAACAATGATATCATGATAACTTAACAAAACGCTGTCTAGCCCGGAGATAGCTCGGGATCGGAAATTTCAATCTCTCAGTGTTTTCGACCAGCGGAGTATTTGCAGGGGTCCATTGATTGGTCAGAAGGGGATATTGTAAGCGATGAAGCCTAACGTGTCTATATATATGGTGAACTCATAGCTGATGCCTGAGGCCGTAAGCTCGAATCTCACCAACACCGTTCGCCGCGAGACTTGTTCGTTACTACACGGTCAAGTGGCGGTTCGCTGTTCCAGTATCATCAACCGTTGCCATTCTAGAGTCTTGGGCATCATAGTAACATCTTGACGGCGGTTACTCTCTTTCTGTGTCAGGCGTCTCGATTGTTGCGTCGTGCCAGTCGATACTACGGAAATCATGCTGATCGGCGAGGACAAGTACGCATGCGATGCATGTATTAGAGGACATCGTGCCATTAAATGTGACCACTCTGGTAAGTCGACATCTTCATTTGCAACTTTCGAGTTTTAGCGCTGGTTTAATTCTATTTACAGATCGCCCCCTCACGTACATTAGTAAAAGAGGTCGTCCAGTCTCACAATGCTCCCACTGTCGAACGCTTCGCAAGTCACGCTCCGCCCACGTTAAGTGCGACTGTGGAGAAAAGATGAGAGGGAAGATACCATGCACGCATGGAGAGGAGGGCGACTCCAAAAGTGAGCTATGCTGGGGACCCATTTGGTACTCTTTACAACGTAGTGCTGATACTCAAACTAGCCGACACATGCTGCTGTAGTCATGGTGGTCGATGCTCTTGCGCTTTGAAAAAGGAACATTTCGATCCTGTTCTCGAGTCTGATCTGGACGAGAACTCCACGTTGATGGTTCTGCCGTCAACACTTCAGGCATCGTCGGAGACCTCTTTTCTTATATCGGCCACCAGTCATCACGTACCGGCTCCAAAACACACCGAGATGGCACACCCGTGGGCATTAACATACAACGTTTCTGGGGTGGACTCAACACAGAGTGCCGCACCACCCAGCTTGTCAAATGACTCTATAGAAAATCTACCATACCTGAGCACGGTTGATGCCTTTCATGGTGATTTTCAGATTCCAAATACTGTGGTCAATGCTCAGATGGAGCAGACGGTGATTGATCCTGAACTCGGCTCTCCAGATCTGGTAAATCCGTCAAACATCGAACCACTAAACAGCCATCTGCCTCCTTTCGGTATGTCGAGCTTCGATAGTCTTCCTAGCAACCTTGACTATCCATTGAACTTTGACGACTTGGACACAATACACGAAACCGACCAGTCTCTCGTTCCGGCCAATTGCGGTTCAATTTCGATTGACTGGTCTCATTACGATGCCTAGACTTCAACAGAAGCATTGAAGTGTTTGCTTTCTTCTTGTATACTTGAGCACCCTTTCCTTATAAGCCAATCTTCGAGGCTGAGCTCTATCGTCTTCAGCCACTCACTGTGAGCAACAATCAAAAAGGTGCTTGGCATTGCCACAGTTGGGTTTCAGATGACGAGGAAATTGCAGGAGACTGAGCCCAACCCTAATTTCAACAAATCTTGAGGCCAGATGATCAAGTCTTAATAAAAGCACCAAGTCAACTGGCGTCAAGAAGGATGCAAAGAAGGGGTCTCCGAGACCAAAGTGAACGGATGATGACATTGCCTGCATGCACATCGATGGTGAATCTGCCGCGGGAAGAGCCGCAGGGCTTGTCTCTAGGGCTGCGGCTACAGAGGAAGCACTGTTCGTGGCAGCGGCCGTAGCTTTTATGGCACACATCTGCTCCCGGCGACTGAGCCATTTATCGTAGAAGGGAGGGCACAGCACCGTGGAAGTCATGTGACGAGGCCGGGTGATGAAACTACATGAACTATAGAACAGAGTGTTGTTGAATGAGTTCCTCCTGTTCCCTTTGGCACAACGCCTCTATATAAGTAGATAGTATTTCCTTAGATAGGAGCTTTGTGTTCAACTCAATAGTAACGTACATTCTTCGGCAGAAAGCCTTCGTATCGTGATCCCCTATCTCAACAACCAACCCTAACAAAGGCCGCTTCTACGTTGGAAGCAGTCCACGGACATTACATAAACATACTCAAAGCCATTCCATGCATAGTTCATCGCGATGACGCTCTGCATTTGGGGGAAAGATGGCAGCCTCCAGATCGAAAGATACAAAGACATAAAAGGAAAAGATAACCAGGAAAGGAAAAGGAACCGTGATGAGAGGTATAAGGTTAGAAGCCAGTGAAAGTAGGCTTGTATTTTGCTCTGTACATATAGAAACATTTCCTGAGCGCTGGCTCTGACTGCCTTTCCCCTTTACCCACGTTTTATAGCCTCCTGCCCACCAAGCGGTTCCATAAGCCTGCCTGGCATCCACCTCACTCCTTCGACTCCACTCTCGCTCCAAAATGGCCGCTAGTTCCTACAACCGTGGTAGCAAGCCAAAGGTGCGCCAACTTCTGCAGAGACTGCAGGCCTTATCGGAAACCCAAGAAAGGATCCTTCTCCCAGCTATTCTTTTACACATCTCGATCTTTCCGTTTCTTAATGTTCGGTGAGATCTGGTGCGCTACCACTGAAGAGCACATGAAGGACAAATCTGTTGCTTTGATGCCGACAAATGGCGGTTTATCCATGTCCTGCCAAGGAGGAATGGGCTGCTTCGGATTCCAGGCTAGATTTCGTTGCCATCTCAATAGTTTTTTGTGCGGAAAACAAATATGATGGCAAAGCAGAAGATCACGTCATACCGGGGGCACAGTCTTCACCCATGTCAGATGATACGGCGCCGTGTAAGAAGGCCTCAGGATCCATTACGAGAGACATAGCTAGCAAAGCCGCAAATTCACGCGCTCTTATTCGTCCTGCAGAGAAGATCGTGGCCGGCCTACACCATGCAACTGCGCAATCGTTTCTTCTTCTCGCACTGACGGAAGTATTAGGACTAGAAACTAATGTGGGGTTCGAAACTCTGGCAAGCCTCATGGCGTCGGCTAGGCCAGTTTCGGAGACCAAAACGCTCCGAGTCGCTTGGCTACCCATCAAGGTGCTCACAAGCCATCATGCTAGGTCCTTGCGGGCACATCTACATAAAAAGGTTTCATGCCCCCATTTAAACCCTATCCCTTGGACGTCAGTGACTAATAACAGCTCTCGTACCTGGACCGCAATCGCGACCCAGCATTCATCCAACACCAAGCTCTGACGTTCGGTTAAGCGCCTGCATTTCCTGCCTCCAAACGGAGATATGGCAGCTATTTTCCAGAGAACAGCGCACTTGTTGACGCGACAAGCCAGCGCTCAGGTTGAGGATCCCCTCGCCGGGACGCCAGGACATTGTGACACTGGCAATGAGTTTGACGGCCGCCTTGGACTCCGCATATCTGCCATATTCGTCATTCTTGTTGGATCGGCTTTTGGTAAGCAAAGACACCGACAATTCAGTCTTGCACAATCTCATGCCACAAGCTTATAGAATATCCAGGTGTCTGCTTTCCGATCTTTGCTCGGCGACACGCAGGTACTGGAGTACCTGATTGGCTGTTCTTCGCTGTGAAATATTTCGGATCTGGTGTTATCATTGCGACAGCCTTCATCCATGTAAGTTGTTGTCCCTTGTCCGCTATGGCTGCAGTGTCCCTCCGTCTGCACTGGGTGTCACTAGCCCTCATCAATCACTCGTCTTCCGGATGCGCAGCATGCAACTGATCCCTTACAGTTGTTAGCTCCTGCCAACGAGGCCCTGACGGACCCTTGTTTGACTGGTCCCATCACGGAGTACACCTGGGTAGAGGGGATCGCTTTAATGACCATCATGGTCATGTTCTTCGTCGAGCTACTAACTATGCGGTATGCCAACAGTCGCGAAGCTGGTAGTCATCAACTTGGTTCCAGCCTCGTGCAAGCAGCAGCCGGAGGCCGTGTCAACGATTCGGATTGTGCCAACGAGGCCCGCAAACTGTCTACCACGGACGGTGAGCCGAACAATCAAGCTCCCGGGGCGGATCATTTCGGCCATAAGAGGAATCACCCTGACAACTGGGACGTGGAACGTGACTGGCAGAAGCAGAGTCTAGTGCCTGAGTCGTATGCCGCTCAATTGACTGCGATATCAATCCTCGAGTTCGGCGTCATATTCCATTCGGTCCTCATCGGATTGACCCTAAGCGTCGCTGGTGAAGAGTTCAAGACTCTGTACATCGTCTTGGTCTTCCATCAAACATTCGAAGGACTTGGACTGGGCGCGAGACTCAGTACAGTGCCTTGGCCGGGCGGGAGGAGTGCGACGCCGTACCTTCTTGGGCTCGGATACGCAATCTCTACGCCTCTCGCAATCGCCATCGGCCTTGGAGTGCGCAACTCATATCGTCCAGGATCACAGACAACATTGATCGTTAACGGCGTGCTCGATTCCATCAGCGCTGGCATCCTGCTCTACACTGGATTAGTCGAATTGATGGCCCACGAATTCATCTTCAGTACGCACATGCGGAAGGCGCCCATCAGGGTGATTTTGCTCGCTTTCGGAAGTATGTGCCTTGGTGCAGGTGAGCAGAGTTCAAAATCAAACTCTCTTTTTGACACTGTTAATGTGTTTCTACAGGTTTGATGGCAGTACTTGGAAAGTGGGCGTAGGCAGGATGGCGCGATATAGTTACGTCCCAGCTCCATGTCTATCGCTTCGATGTTTTGACTTGCTGTTTTGTTAGCTTGATTTCGTTAGTAGACTGTATGTGTTTGATGCTTTTGTGTCTATATACTATATCTATATCCAAGATCTTTACCAATTGCTCCGCTACTGACTACAGATCCATTTCTTCCATCTCTAGTTGAGCCAGATTCGTAGGAACTGAAATGGGCCTTATTGCATAGTATTAGTTTCGTGGTTTCTTCTTATCTTGTTGGATTGTTTTTTGTTATTGAACAATACGACAGACCGTGCCGTTTGAGGCAATGCTTTAGATGCCACAAATACGGCCACATAGGAACCCAATGCAGGGCAACGACAACATGCGGCTACTGCGCAAATGTAAACGGGAAAAGTGATTTCACGTACATCCTAAATATACAGCAAGCCCGAGAGATGCAGCCGTATACGAAACATGGAAAGTTCCCATGACTCCCCTGCTCAAACGTCAGTGAAGAGCAGTGCTATATGTGACAAGACTGCCTCACTCGATGCTTTCAACGTATATGGAAGATCCCCCGTATACCACAAACGTGTACAAACTGGAAGAAGTTTCAGCTCTGCACCCTTTCTGTTTGTGGGACATGAAAACTCACTTGATCAACAATGCAACGCCCAGCTTCTTGGGGAAAGACCAGTTTTGTGGGTTCTCCCCATCGTCCTCGTCGTACCAATCCACTAAAAGAGCCTGTGTTGCGCGGTCAGGCGACTGCCAGTCTAGCTCCTCTTCTGGGTACAGGAGGACCCTCCTCCCAGATACGAGGCGGATGAGCTGACCAGCGGTCGAGTCGCGAATCAGGTCAAAAATTATTGTTGCAAAGAAAGTCGAGAGATGTTAGAATTCTATAATACTTGTCAGCACTAAAACTTGGACATAAGGAACTGACTGATAAGACACTATATATGCCACCAGCGCATCCTGAGCAATTTTTGTGTAGAGTGACAACGCCTGACGAATCGCCCCCCGATTACGCCTAATTCCCCAGCCTCTGGCCCGAGATGATGAGATATTAGCTTGGAGATTTATTAGGTGGGCCAAACAACGCAGATCGCCCGGCTAAAGTCCATGGCTAGCTCATATTTGGGTGACTTCTGGGGCTTAAAGGTGCGAATACACGCAAAGCGCGCAGAGTTTTAATTACTATATACTGTAGATTCTCATACTCGCTCACAACGACGACGACTAAAGTTAGGATCCCGTCATATTCTAGGGCTCTAATTGGCTACTGCTAAAAGTAGCGCCGGGTGCGTTCTTGACATGCGAACGGACCCATCTTCGGACCTTTGGACCGCACGAGTAGTAAATGACGGTTTACGCCATGCCCGCCGCATAAAGCGTGCTGCAGGGATCGGTGGCGCCCGAAGACCGCCGCAGGCACAACGCACAAAGCGCGCGAATGGGGCTCGTAGACGCTTGGCAACCAGACTGGCTACTTAATGACACGGGACCATCTTCGCATGCGTGCCATTATTCAAGACTAGGCCACTGGTACAAAACACTGGATCCTAATTCCTCCGATTACGAATAAACACTGCCAAGCGCGTTCTCTGCGTCGTCCCACAATGGGCCTTTTCTGCGCCTTGGTGCAGGCTACGGGGGCTCCAGTTTTGTCGATCGATGCTTTCGATTAATTCACATCATCACCCCAACTTGTGCTTCTGGGTCGACTCTTAAAGAAGCTTTAGAGGTTTTGGGTCGTCTTTTATATACGAGTCGCAGCCCCCTCTGATCCCAGCAGACAGACGCAGACAGCAATCATGCTTACCACCCCTACCACCGCCCTTCTGCGCCTACCGCGGAGGTCACTGAGACAGTATGTCCTACCAGCTGCAACTGCTACGGCCACACCGGTCCGCAGGTTTCGACTTGGTGCCCTCAGTTCTCAGCGAAGGCTGAAAGTTGCCAGAGCGCGCCGAAAACTCTTTGTCGCAGCAAGGCGGCAGCCACTCCTTCCCTGACTGCTTCTCAATTCTGGACCTCGACATCAACTTGGAAACGAGCCACCATCAACACTCTTCGATGTCTGGTTGGCTGCACGGTGGGCGACTTTTAGGCGATGTGGTACGTTCAAACATTCCATCCTGCTATCGGAATGGGGACAATTATGGCCATCTCCAGTAAATCTCAGTGTTTAAAGCTGTCCGTTCACGCTTACTGATCCGGTCTAGTGGCCTCCGGTATCACGACCTCGATGCCCCTAGAAACCGCTCTTCTCCGATTCGGCCGCGATCGTCTTCATTGGGTAGCCGCTGGTCAAACTGCTGCGGGAATGAGTATAATTTTGATGGTCACGATGGAGCTCGCCGAGAATGCGGTTGACTATCATCTGACCGCTGGAGTGGTCCAGTTGGATTCCCCTGCGTTCTGGGGCGCAGCTTTGCTCTCCGTGTCTGTGGGATTTGTGGCACCCCTGCCGTACAATTACCTACGTTTGAGGAAGTATGGGAAGGCTTGTCATTGACTGGCTGTTACGAAGGAACGAGAAGGCTGGCCAACTACAGGTGGAGAAGGAGGGAGGTTGCATAAGACCGGCCCTGGTACCTGGAGGGGCAGCGGGGAATATGCTGGGAGCAATTGGTCGGTACGGAGATACACAGCCAAAATCGTGTGAGAATTCCCGGCTACCGTAATCCTTCCCTTGGCGCACGGAACAGAGAGCTTCACAGTAATTACAGTATATAGAACTAATTAAACGATTGAATCATTCGGCACGACGCCACTATATAAGAAGATAGTTAGTTCTTAGATAGGAGCTTCGTGCTCAACTCAATACAGTATTTGTTATATACTAGTAACGTGTTATTTGAAGCCTTTGCGTCTGATCCCCTGCCTCCTCTGATAAAGTAAACCTTTACGCAAAGTAAACCTCTGTGTCTACTATCGTTTAGTAGTCGGCATTACACTGGCGTGTTTAGTAGAATGTGTATCAGACTTGTAACATAGACGCTGTACTCATGGACCCGTTAAGCACAATGATAGTATATCATTGTGGTAGGAGACTTCTGGATCGTGATTTCATTATGGCTGTGACTAAAGATTGAGCGACTCCGCCAGCACCATGTCTTGGCGCTGCCACGCCTAATTCCCCTCGCCGGCGTTACGGATCGCGGGTTGGATTACAATGGGAGCGACATACGGTTGGGAGCGATAACACTTTCTGCTTTTGAGGCATGCTTCGACTGATTTGTATACGACAGCAATAACTGCCTTGTGTATGGCTCAGACGCACTCCAGTGTTTCTCCAGTGCGCTTCAGGTATCGAGAAATCAATGCTTACACAGTACACTAACGTAAATCACATGCGAGTGAATCAACAAGCGAGTGAATCAGTTGGTACCACCACGCTAAATTTGTATGTAAGATACCTCTTAACAAATGTCTGAAGTGTCTCACAGACAAATTCAGCGTGGTAGTATCAACTGATTCACTCGCTTGTTTGATTCACTCGCATGTGGACCACGTTACAGGTTGCCCAAATAGACAAAATCCAATTCAATCTACTTTCAAACTACCAAGTCTCTTATCCTGTTGATAATAGCTCCAAGTCTGAATAACTCCCTACTCAATGAAAACCCACTCTTACTTCCCACGTAGCTAATCCTTCCTCCCGAACTTAATTCGGCCTCTGGCTCTTGAACGGCCATCTAAGTTCGGGCAGTTTTAGGGCCAGGCTGCTTAGAACAACGCTAATGCTGCTACCTGCCATCGCTACGGCTGCCCACACTGGGCTCATGCGCCATCCGGCGTGCTGTTCCGTCGCTCCGATTGTGTAGAGAACTCCAGCTGCAACTGGGATCAGGGTGACGTTGTATATGCCGGCCCAGAAGAAGTTCATCTTAACTCTCAAGAACACACGTTTGGAGAGTGTGAATAATGTGCGAATCGCAGCAAGGTCTGAGTTTAGAAGAATAAAGGACGACGCATTGATTGCGATATCGCTGCCCGATGAGAGCGAAATGGAGACATCTGCAGCGGTCAATGCAGGAGTATCATTCAGGCCATCACCAGCAAAGGCAACCAGCTTCCTCACCCCCTTGGCGGGGTGTTGAAGTTCATGAATGTATTCGGCCTTCCCTTGCGGCAGGACACCCGCTCGGACGTTTTCAGGAGGGATATTGAGCTGCAAAGCGATGGCATGCGCAGTAGTGGCGTTATCACCAGTGCAAAGGTGAATGGCGAGACCTAGGCTGCGCAACGACGCAATAACTTCGGGAGCTTCCGGGCGGAGGGGATCGGACAGAACGAAAATTCCGACAGGCTTGTAGCGGTTAAAGTGGCGGATGGCGACGATGGCGATGACGGCGACGGAGTGGCCTTGAATTTGGTGTCGATAGAGGGCTTGTTGCAGATTCGTGCTCGTTGTTGCGATTTTGTTGTCGATGCTGTTTCCCGACCTGACCGACGCCTCAGCTTTCTCTGTCTCTGTCCCATTCAGGAGATCAAGGAGTTTTCCATTCCCAATGGCAGCCTCCACGGCATGCTCCCCCGACCCCGAACCGAATGTGAACCTCGCCGTCATACCATGACCCGGTATCTCTCGGATGTCCGACATGGTCACCTCTTCCGAGCTGGAGGCACAAAATGTAGTTATGGCCTGAGCAATCGGGTGGCTGGAGATACCTTCCATTGCCCGCGCCATGGAGAATAGCCTATCTTTGCTGATGTTTGGATGGAGTTGTTCGTAGTCCGTAACCTTCATCTTACCCTGGGTCAGTGTGCCGGTCTTATCGAAGACCATCACATTTAAGTTAGATGCTTCCTTTAAGTTAGATGCTTCCTGTCGAAGACCATCACATTTAAGTTAGATGCTTCCTGGAAGGCCTGGCCCCCACCCTGCACCAAGATGCCCTGCTTAGCAGCGAGTCCCCCTCCAACAAACAGTGCCGTGGGAGCAGCGAGGCCGATACCACATGGACATGCAACCACGAAAACCGCTATGGCGAACTCCAGGGACCAGAACGCCCAGCCCCCCTGCGAAGAATCAAGCCAAGCACCGGGCAACCTGCCAGAGAGACCGAGGCCAAGCCAGGTCACCCATGTTACAATTGCAACCAGAGTAACGACAGGTACAAAGTAACCGGTTAGAACGTCAGCAAATCGCTCGATGGGAGCACGTTTGGCCTGGCCCCCCCTTACGACTTCGATGATCTGATCGAGCATAGAGGCACCACCAAGTTCCGTGACTTTGATTTCCACAGGATCGGCCACGTTAACAGTCCCAGTAAAGACGGTGTCTCCTTTCGTCTTTCGGACGGGCATCGATTCGCCGGTGAGTGAGCTTTCGTCGAAGGAGAAGGAACCGTCCTGTTCGACCGTACCGTCTGCCGGCGGGGAATTTCCTCGTGGGATCTGGACCACATCGCCAACTTCCAGCTGATCAACAGGAACCTTCTGCACTTCGCGGTCTTTCCCCACAAGGAGGGCTTGGTTTGGCCGAAGCTTGCTCAGCATCGCAACGGCATCTCCGGTTTTGGCCTTGCTATACGCTTCGAGATATCGGCCCATGAGTATAAAAAATGTCAAGAACGTGATAACGTCGAAGTAAGAGGAAGACATCCTCATCGAATGGTCTCTCTCGGTTTTCTGCGTAGCGTTTATAATGAGGACCGCAAGGGACGAAAAGTACGCGACCATCGTGCCGACGCTTAACAGCATATTCATGCTACCAAAGCGATAGAATCGACGTAGCATTGGAACGGCACTGTTCGGTTTCCACATGGCCCAGATCTCCTTGAACGCACGTCGGTGGAATATATCCGTGCCAAAAAACATGACGGGTGTTGTCAGGATAAGCAGTGCCCATTCTGTCCGCGTCGCATTCCCAGCCCACATGGGCTCCTCGAACCATATCCGTGTAGGATTGTCGCCTGGAACAAGGGCCATGTAGACGACGCCGATGATCAACGAAGGTATAGCAACAAGCCCGGCGAAGACTAGACGCCACAAGATTGAGCGACTCTCCTGGTGCTGGATTCGTCTCGACCGTTCTTCGATGGTTGGGGGGTGGTACACATAGACTGAGAATGCCGAGTCGACGGATTGAATGGTGGAGATAAAGCAGCGGATCGTAAGGCCCTCCGACAGGGACGGCTTATACGTGATCTGCACGCGGGGATCCTTGAAAGAGGGCGGCCTTGATATGCTGAGGCTGGAAGCAACCCCCTTTTCAAAACGTAACTCCTCCAAGACCTGTACGACCCTTTCCGGACAGCGAATGCAGTGCATACCATCGATCTGGACGTCAACCACCCGCTCTTGGCAAGCAAGACTGGATTTCGGCTCGACTAATTCAACGACTGTTGCACGATAGCCCATGTCGCCAACCTTGTCTAATATCAGGTCTAGATTCCTCATTTCCCCTCGAAATTCCACTGACCCGCTGCTGGTTAGCAAATCGATGTTGGCAGTCACGACGAAGGGTAGCCCCTCCAGCCCCGCAGTGATTTTCCCGATACAACTTCCACAGCTCATTCCCTCAATCGATAGCGACGCAGTGTAGGTAGGATTCGACTTCGGTCTCGGTTCTACTAGTTCGACAAGTGTTGCACTGTAGCCTAGGTCGCCGACCTTCTCCAATATCGGGTCTACGTTGATCTTCCCACGAAATTCAACGGCGCCGCTGTTGGTGAGCAGATCGATGTTGACCTTCGTGACGAACGGTAGCCCCTCCAGCCCTGCGGTAATCTTCCCGATACAACTACCACAGCTCATTCCCTCGATCGACAGTGACGCAGTGTACGTGGTGGATGAATCGTATTCGGATGGATCATCAATGTCGATGACAGTCGGGTTGTCATTAGAACCCATAGCGGTCGATCTTGTAGGAAGCACTGGCGAGGCACCGTCCCTCCCCCATTCTTTCTGGCAAGCATTGCAATTATCTATGTGCTTCTGTTGGGATCGCGATGCCTCGCTGTAGTTGATTCCTGCGAGATCGTGCTCTTCGACTTGTCGTCCATGATTGTCGAAAAGGGCAACATGTTGTACGTCGAAAGCGGATGCAGTCAAGGCGTCGGCGATTGACTGATAGTTGATGATCTTGCTGTTAAATACAACTCGTATAGTTTGGTTGATTACGGACACCTCATCTGCAGATGAGATTCCTGGCAGGTGAGACAGGACGTCCTGGACGTGGGAGACACAAGATGGACAATGAAGGTTCGATGCGAGAAGTATTACCGAGTTCATGGTGGACGTCTGCAGGCAAGACAAATATGGTAAGGCAGATAGGATGATGGCGATGGAGTTTATTATGTTAAGTCACTGGCGGGCAGAACCCAACAGTCGCACCAAGACGCAAACTACTAAAAGCCTTCGGGAGGGTTCGATGGTTTGAAACGAAAGCAAGTTGTCGATGTGATTGCCTATTTGGGTCAGCGCAGACTTGCCGCACAAAGCGCGCAGTGGGTCCGACGTAGGACTAGCCGCCACTGTACAGTACGTAGAAGCAGCCTACTTCGGCTAGATGACGCTTGGTACCCGCATAAAGTACGCAGTGCATCTGACACGGGTCGCGTCGCCCCCAGACCTCACAAACCCCCGCTTCGGTTAGACGCCACCGCCACCACGCTAACCCCGCTAGACGACGCTTGGTACCCGCACAAAGCGCGCAGTGGATCCGACATGGCGTTACCCCACCCAGACCTCGCAAAACGCGCTCCGGCTAGACGACATTTGGTGCTGAGCAATGGCATAATCCGCACAAACATCCGAGAGGAAACCAAGACACAGGTGGTGCAGCCTGAGCCAGGCCTCCCGAGGACGGGTAGACGACATTTAGTGCTGAGCAATGGCATAATCCGCACAAACATCGCATTCTCCGTCCCGAGGACGGGAGGCCTGGCTCAGGCTGCACCACGCTGTGAGGCTGCCTTTTCTATCTTCAGATCCCAAGATAATATTGCGGGTCTTATGTGCACCAACCAACTTCCGTACGATCCAAGTAGAAGAGTGCCGTAGTGAACGTTGCCCTTGATTCTCTGATAACCGTGTTGCCCGTTGGCAATCGTCTCGCATCGGAGATAAACGTGTCATAATGAACAACAAGGCCCGTAAGGGGGCGCGGGAGCCTGTTGGCATCAGAGGGAATCAAGCAATTCTCTAGCAAGTACGAGAGAGTATGCTCTTCCCGGAGCCTTGAGAGCCGCAAATGAACGTGCTCGACGGAGCCGCCATTGAAGAAGATGCGAGGATCTTGGACATTTGAGTGGCCTGGCCCATCAGATTTCGAATTTTCTCGTACAGCGTCGGCCAGACCAGCCAGCAAGCCGTACTGTGGGAATTCTGGCAAGGACTTTCCGTCGACAATGGCTTCGGCGTGCTCGAGAACGGGCATGGTGAATATGGGTGCTGTCGTGACCTCCTGAAGACTTTGCTGGGTAGGACCGGGCCTCAGGAGACTAAGATGGTAGTCGTACAACCGGGCGGCTTCAGACTCTCTAGTGTTTGAAGTGCAACATCAGATGTCGTTCTCGTGTTTGACGGGCTCGATGAGCTGAATCTCGCAATGGCAAGATTGTCACTCGTCATAGTGTCGAAAGGTATCTAGTACTCGACTACTAGAATTGTAAAATTACGGTTGGATCTCTCAGAGGGCTTCGAAATTTAGGAAATATTACCACCAAAACCCCGGCGTCCCGCTGCCGACGGCGCTCAGCAAGTAATCGTCCATACCCTGATTTGCATGCCAATTTGCTGGCTGCCATGAAAGCTTTGTGTATCACGAGGAACCCCATGAATCAGATGTGACTGGTTTCGCTTGGAGCAAAAGACAAGCTTCTACATATTATTGAAACCTGATAATGAGACACGAAAAAGCGATTCTGCAAGCGACTGATAGAAGAAGCAGCAAGACGCTACAGGCGGGAGGTGGGATGTGCGGCAGACTTGAGGATAACCTTGGTAGATGCACGTGTTTTATTATATTTCCAGGCCTTATCTTATATTCAATCCGTAAGCCAAATTATCGGAAAACGTATCTGCTCGGAAACCTGGCTTTGAGTGCCAGTCTTTCGAGCATTCGCGCTTGAACTTAACGTACTGATAGCGCTTTGAGACAACTGCATATACTCGCCCTTCATGAACTCCTGGTCCGTGGATGGTCGATCGCGCCCAGCCAAACTTTCGCGCCAAGAAATAATCAACAGAGCGCCGATCTTGCTCGGGATCTCGACCTCGATCTCTTCGCTGGCGGAGAGGGGTCTCAAATCATTGATACTGGCCTGATGACCGCTGCTGTTGCTGATCTGTGCTCGATGTAGACCGTGGCTAATCAAATGGACGGTGTCGCAACATGGCCCCTTTCAGCATATCAGTCGTTTGATACGGCCACCCGGTTCTCAAAGGTGACTCACCTTGCATGGAGGCATCGATTCCGCGAGCTCTGATGCGGTTTATTGCGCATAACTAATATGGGAGGCCAATCACTGCAATCTTGGTCTTGCGTGTTACCATCTTCCCATACCATTGATCCGTTCTCATTGGAAGAAGGCGACAGATGAGATGTGTCGGAGACGGCAACCTTGCACCTGTCGAGTCATCCCACTGTCCGAACCGGTGAACTAAACGAGAAACAGTTGCATGCCCCCAAGTCGCACAACGCAGTTTGCACCCTTCCTATTCTCAGGGGCCCGGCAGCTCTGTAAGCCGTCATAATAAGTTTCTGCCACGTTGATCAATCAGTTCTTCATGATGATTACCTCGGCAGACGTTGGAGGCAGAAAGAACCGCCAAGGCGCTAGCTAATTGGCGACACAAGACGTACAATCGAATCAGGCATGCGGCCAGGTACAGAGGTTGTTAAGCGATATAAATCTCTTGAGACCGAGTACCTTTTCGAGAGAATCATAGCCCAGCCCGGCCCTGCTCTTATTTTTAAGGAGTTGTGAAGATGCGTGCTTATATACTGCCGATAACTGCCAATTACTGTAGGGTGGATAGATTCTTCTGGGATCCTGGGATGGAGGCGCTTATAGAAGTGACATACTGGTTACTATATAAGGTATGCCCAAGATCATGATCTGGGTGGGGAAATGTCGATTTTGGCCGTGCGTTGCTCTGTCGTTGTCGAATTAGGTCTGTTCAGTGCTTAAGGCACGCGGATTGCATCGTCGTAGTAAGTGCTGAACTTGTAGGTAAAGTTGCCACAGGTGGAATGGGATACTACGAGTAGTACTCAGCAATTATTTTCGACGGTTGAAGAAGCTCAAACTAACTTGCGAAACACCTAGAACACCATCCATGTAAGGTGTGCCACGCTGGAGTAGGCCTACATCGTATGTCAGCTTTCATGGCGGTTGAAAGAAGCCAGAGGGACTCCTCAGATTGCGTTATGGGATACTCACCATGCCAATGGATCGTGCTTGCCACTGGCAGATCATTCTGTACAAAGACCTCTAAATCATCTCCCTCACTAATGTCGATAAGAGGAGCAGGCTGTTGTCCGTTGATGAGGTAAACTTGTCGAGTAAAGCCATCTGTTCCAAGTCTTAGTGTTTGTTGGTACCATTAAGAGGCCTCGGTGAAGTATTACCTGGCGCATTTAATCCAGTGTGAATCGTGAAATTGTATTTGCGTAGTGCTGTTCCAGTCCACGCCAGGAGGGGTTCGGATTAGCGCCGTTCGTTGATTGGGTTACCATTTCACGCACAAGTCGCTCAGGCCAAAATCACTCGCCAAGCCCCATTACGAAGTACGAGAAATCCGTACTCCATTTGAAACGAATTGACTCTGTACAGTCCGAAATGGTATGCTCAGCGCTCTCGTTGCCCCGTCCTCGGTGGTCTCTCTATTTGGCGGCCGTGTCTGTATGCCAAACACATCATGCAACGCTGACCTTAGCCTTGACTCTCGAGGTGCAGTAGCTTCAGTATGGATAGAAGCATGAGATGCGTGGTGGTTCTCGTGGTACAAGCGGCGGAGCGCAGCGATGCACTCTTCGGGACCACTGCGGGCCGCACTGCGGAGTTCGTCGAAGCTTGGCCTATGGCTCCTATGTGGAGCGGCATCGCCGACTTCATTCGGCAGAGGTGGGAGAAGGGAGTCGCTGGCTGCGTTGGTGCCCGTGTCGGAGTTGTCAGTGGTATGGCGGAGGTCAACCCGGCTGGTTGTGGTTAGTGCGGTATTCCTAGAGGTATACAGGGGCAGCTTACCACAGCGGACATGTGCCTGATATGTTAAGAAGCCAAGGATCGATGCAGACGGCGTGGAATTTGTGGTTGCAAAGGAGTATTCGGATGTCTTCGTCTTCAATGAAGACGTTGAGGCAAATAGAGCATTCGTGGCCACTGGAGCGAGCTTGGAGTGACCCACACATTAGGGCTGGTACTGGGTTGACAGTCCTTGCAGGATGTATAGTGGAAGTGTCGATGGCGTCTGTAGTAGTCCATTGGTTGCGATTGGCCCGATCTGTATCTGCAAGCTCGATATCTTCATTGCTGTGGCCAAACTTGACGATTGGGATACTCTCAAGCATGGCTAATGCGAGACGCTTTGGGCCCTTTGGTCGTCCTGGCCTTACCTGTTGAGGATTTCGTCGCACGGGATGGCCATGACGTTGCACAGCTATAATCACCCCAACCATCACTATGCTGAAAAAAAGTGCACCGATACCACCAGCAACAATTGCTATCACAGCACCAGTTGATGCAGATGGTGCAGAAGCGCCGGCTGAAGTTTGATTGTTGCTATTTAACCCCCCGATCGTTCCCACTGCTGAGACCCCCAAAACGTTGCTCATATTTCCGAGTTGCGCCACAACGCACGCGATGGAATATGCCACAACTTAGGGGCAACTGGGCTAACGGACACATGATCTCGGAGTGGACGATAAAGGGGGTATTATAGTACATAACCTGATAAATGCCTTTCGTCATCGATGGCACTTTTAGCGCTTGAGCAAGGTGTGTCTCGCCACATGGTCTGACCATACAGTACTAAGGCGACAACTCCAGATCATACAATCTTTGGGCGTGTGCTGTAGTGAGGCGAAACATCTGTGGCTTTTTGGTTATTACTGGTTGCAAATGCACGGTTACGACTCAGACGCCTCCTGCTATGTGATATCCTCCTCGCCAATTAGCGTCATCCTATTGTTGCGTGATGTTCGAACGCGGACGCAGAATGCCTAACCCAAACTAACCCTAAATAAACACCAACTTTCGTTCTCATCCAATTCTGACCAACTCTGCACCACCTTATGTTTCATAAATCTATTGCGATAGATAACTTATCTAAACTGGACAATATCTGCTAGTTAACCAAAACTAACAAACCGACTGTAACGCCGACTGCTCGACGACCAATCGTGAAGGCTTAACTTGAGTTGGGCAGGGGTTCAGTCACCAAGGCTTCTCAAGTACGCACGTTACCTAGTATTGGTTAAAATACTATATCGAGTTGAGCACGAAATTCCTATCTACTAAAATAACTGTGACTTACATAGTGAGCGTCGTGCCTTTGGATCCGGCGGGGTCGATCCTAAGACCATCCAGGATCGGCCAGGCCCAGGTTTCGGATCCTTCCATCCAATGCCAGCCCTTCGATCCCGCCCCATCTCAGTCTCACGTGTTCGTAAGACGATGGCCCTATAGCTATATCGAAGAATTAAATGCATTTCAAGCCGCCCTCCAGCGCACTACCATGTGAAGGCTTCCTCGATAAAGTCGATGTTGGTCCTGGATTAGCGGCGTCTCACCACGTTCCGTACGTCATCACTCAGCGAGCCACTGCCACACACGGAGACGCCCATGGCGCCTATTTGACTCTCGATCTCCATGTCGATTAGTGTGTCCATGTTGGGCCTGCCAGGAAACATTTGTACGGTGGCCGAAGGACTTTGAATCTCCTTCGTCGATGTCATCCAGGGTCGCATCCACTCAAGATGCTCAGGGCTCTGAATGATCCACACTAACAGAACCTTTAATCTACCTAATCTGGATAATCTGACCGTCTTTGCTTCCCCAGCGGTACCTTTCAGGTCCTACTACTTGCGCTGCTTGATCAGAATGCATCCGAGGAGTCTATTTAGGACGAGGCTAAATACATGGATTGCTTCTCAGCTTTACGGAAGTTGCGGCGTGTGTAATCTTCTGCGAGTCTTCAGATGCCTTTAATGCTCGTTCTTGAAGTATGCGCGATGTTATCAGCAGAACCTCCCGTGCTTTTTCAAGTTCTTGGATCCGCATTGCTTCTTCTTCGCGAAGGGCTTCCATCTCAGTTAGCAGTTCCGCATTCTCTCCCTTGATTTCCATCATCTTGATCTCCAGAGCCTCTCTTATAGCCACTTCTGCGTTAAATTTCTCACGCCATTCTTTAGCAATTGTATTACTGGAAGGATGTTCTCTGCTCTTCTCTGGTGCATCAAAAGCTGTGATTTTTGTAACGAGTCGCGTCTCTGGTTCATAGTCTGCAGCGCCTTTTCCGAGCACAGCCTTAAAATGAACTCCTACTCCGTTGCATAGGTCGATATAGGACCCAGTCGAGTGCTTGGTTAATTGTTTATTGAACAATGCAGCCTTTCTAGCTGTTGATATACTCCATTGATACAGGTCCCCTGGTTTTGTTATGAGCTTGACATTGGTTAGGAGAATAGTAAGTCCAAGTTGGGAGTCTGGTCACATGACACAATTAGATATGGCTTATTATTTTATGTACTGTATACTCACGAATATGACTGGCTAACTTCTCCCTGCACTTAGTTCGCCATTTGGCCCTTTCCTGGTTGCTGGTTCGAGGGCAATTCATTCTGAATCCAATTACATATTTCACTGCTGCTATAGCGCTGTATTATATTTACGTGGTTGTGGTGGTTTATTTACGCGTGGTGGCACTATGCAGCAGAAAATTGAGGTGTGTGGTCAACAACTGGTATCATCGGGTGGTGACCAGCAGATCGCTGCTCTTTCAAATTGTGAGCCATTATTTCCGTCAGCTTATTACCACTCTCCCTCACATCCGCAACTGAGACGTAATCTTAGTTTCAGAGTGACGACGGTTTACACCACGCCAACGTCGTCAATGAACTTCCTTTGTCTACGTGATCTTAACAGGACAGCTTTTGGTTCACCATTGACAGCTAGCTATTTCCGCACGAAAGACATATAAACGGAACTCAAGAAACCGGGGCCATTCAAAAGCTGAGCAAGCACAGTGAATTGCACACTATAGCTGCCTAAGGACTCTAGACCTCCACCCACTATCTCATGTCTCGACATACCCGTTATAATACATCGAGTAGGTACACTCACGATGTGATAGTAGCATGCTTGCCAGACGTTAGTAACAACTTCGATAGACTGGAAAGATTACGAACCGACGATGAGCCATGGTAGTTGCTGTGGCCTTGGGAGTAACCTGAGCTTGAAGACGTAGGCGTTCCATTTCCTTTTCTAGTGACTCCAAATCACTGGTAGAAGTGCCAGAGATGTTGCCGTTGCGAGGATCCTGAAGAATAATAGGCCCGGAAGATGTGCATCTGAGGTAGCGGAGACGCTGCTTCTCGTTGCGAAAGGTTAACATTTCAACGCCTTCGAATGTTATTCGGTCGGCAGTTGTTTATACTAATGTTATCGGAGGTAGTATGAAGAAGTGAAGAAGTCTCGCTGGGGAACTGATGGCTTTTATAATGTTAATGGACCCTTGCACAGTGCTAACCCTTTGTAGATGTCTGAGAAGCAATCTGCCTTGAGATGACAAGCCATGTTCTCTTTTAAACTGTGTGTCCAGGAAACGAAAAAGCGACGATGGTGAGCAAAAGGTATAAGACACGACGGGCAAGGCTATAAACTATGTGTGGCTCCAAAGTCCAGCTCATTGCAGCTCATCATATTTTCTCTTAGCAGAAGTTCCAGTGAAAGGCTGCGAGCAGTCGTCGCCGAACATCAGCCGCCCTCCCTCTTTTCGCCAGAGAAGACAGCCGCAATCAGCCGCTCGGCATAGCGTGGACTGTGGCACACCCAGCATACGGCAAAGCATGCTTGCCGACAGTGGAGTCTTGCTATATAGGCAGTTCAACCCAGAAATTCCAAGAATTCCAACATCATGAAAGCCAATAGAACGAATGGATTTCTTGTTGGTCTCAAAAAAATCCTTGATGACTTTTTCAGGAGCGGCCACTCCACACATGTCAAACTGATGCAGATCAAATGCGCAGTGAGACAGCAGTTCCAGAACACGTTTGGAGACCCCACGCACGCGCAGGACCTTGACGTCCTTCAGCAGCTGTCTTAGAGACTCCGATAGAGGGCCTAGATTAGGTTCTTCCCCTGAATCGTAGAATGGAAGGTCGAAGTGCAACAAGCTAATGGTATGAATGGCAACGCCTGTGCTTCTGGCACGCTGAATGGCGCTCGAAACGACTTGTAGATGGTGTTTGTAAAACTCATAATTTATGACCATGTCTGGGATCAACAGCCAGCCGTCATCTTCCAGCACCTCGGAGAAGGACAATCTCACCTCCTGCAACAAAGGAAGTGCACAGAAGACAGATGATAGAATCAGGTCAGCACCCTCATCGACGATGCTGCGCTGCTCTCTACAAATGCCGTGGACGGTTTTGTATATGGCCATGTACGAATGGAACTCATCTGCTTCATACCCCGCATCGTACAAATCTTTCGCTTGATCCACGTGGCTGTCGGCAGTTAGAATATCGGACCTAAAACGGTCAAAATCTAGTATTTCTACTCAATTTCAGGATTAGTATCAGCTTAAACTCAGCGAGCGACTGGAGATACATACCAGGCTTCAGCAGTTCAGTGATTTCGTAGGTAAATGAGGCAATAGAGCCACAAATATTTGACTTTAAGAGGTCGTTGAGTCCTTCAATCCCGGCCGGAGAGAACTCAAACTTCACGTGACGAAAGAGGGTCGACAAACAGGCTTGTCTGAGCCGTTTGCTGGCGCAGGAAAGATTTTTGATCTGCCGGACTGGAAGGTGGTCGATAACGGAGTAGAGAATCTCCGTCGGGAGCGTCTCAAGGCGCGTTAATTCGGGAGTGTCAATGCTCATTATCGAAACGTTGGAGGGCTGCGAATAGATCAATTGCGGGTAAGGCAGATGAGGAAAAGAAGGGGATTCGAGGGCAGTTTATAATGGCGACGGTACCGCTGGGGAAGTGAGCTCCAAGGTTTCGCAGTTGTCAGTGATTAAGTACTCAAGGACGGTCGGGTGTATCTAGGGTTTTCAAGACGAGGGACGATAGCGGTGCCACATAACATTTACGTGGTCGTATTGGTTTACTTACGCGTGGTGGCACCTTGCAGCAGAAAATTGATGGCATCACCGGGTGATGGCCAGCAGATTGCTCCCCTTTCAAATTGTGAGCCATTATTTCCGTCAACTTATTACCACTCTGAGTCACGGGCATAGATGGCAACCGGACTCTGAGACGTAATCTTAGTTTCAGAGCGACGACGATTTACACCACGCCAACGTCGTCTACGGCTCTCCTCACAACATCGTCAGCCACAATTGGCAACCGCACCCGCAATTTGTCGCCCTTTTCCCACGTGATCTTAACAGTTTTCGGTTCACCCGCGGAATGTATCTAGTGCCGAATCTCGAATAGTGTGCTAATGACTAATACCGGATATGTTCGTGGAGCCACTCTCGTTCAAGAAGTCAGCCACAATTAGCAACCGCAATTTGAGCCACAGCTAAATCGCAACTTGAAAACGACAATAGTATTATGCAATTAAGCGAGGTGTCGGTGTTGGGGTTGCGGGAACCCGCCGTAACAGTATGTCAAGTCCAAAGTAAGGAAGATTATTGTGCTGATAAAGGTTTACAATAATGACATTGCAAGACTTGCCACCCGAGATATTAAACGAAATAGCCAACTCTTTAAGTTATGGCTCGCAACTTGCTTTGAAGCTTAGTTGCCGTGGCCTTTTTGCTAAAATCGATGCCGTCAATGCGCGCGCCTGCTCAGATCTGGCAACTTCACCAACTAAGTCTTACAGTATGGCCGATCTCCTCGAGATAGAACAATGGCCAGAATACAATGCAGCAAAGTTCATGCCAGATGAAGCCAAACAACCGATGGGCCAGCGCGACTTCTTCGCATGTCATATTTGTCTGAAAATCCTCTCTGCCGACAGATTTTCCAACGCTATGATGAAAAGTAGACGCGGAAAACTCGGCGGCAGTCTATTGGAAAGGTCTAAGCGCTTTTGTATACAGTGCGGGATCGCTCATCGAAGATATCCGCCAGGAACATACCTTCAGTTTGGCGGGGTGTTTGGAGGGTATGGCCTCCTGTGCCGTACTTGTGGCAGATTTGAAACTGGGTACTGCAGCGAAAATCAAATAGCTGAGAGGAGATGTGGTGTATGTTGTAGCAGCGGCCACATGCGGCCATCTGATTCTTTCGGCATCTCCATTGATTGTTCAGATTGGCGGGATCTACTGTTGTAGGCGTGATCTATTACGTCGGATGCCGCAGCGACGTGCAGTGACATTCGTCAAGCGTCAGAACAACAGGAATATATAGCTTCACATCAGCTTTTAAGTACTCACTCCTTTAGGCAAGACATATGAGGTTGATTCCCTAAACTCGCGTTGTGTACGTATGCCTTACTTGCGGTAATCTTGTACTTTAAAGCGGTAATCTTGTACTTTATACTTGCGGTAATCTTGTACTTTAAAGGCGACTGGCTCGCCACCCTACACCGTGGATGATAGATATTAGGTGTGAAGGACTGATTTCATTAATCTCTAGGCGGATCACTTCGGCAGTGGTCAAGGCATCAACATGCTACTTTGATCAGAATGCATTGAGGTATCTATTTCGGACAAAACTACATACATGGATTGCTTCCCAGCTTTAGAGAAGTTGCGGCCTGGGTAATCTTCTGTGAGTCTTCAGACGCCTTTAATGCTCGTTCTTGAAGTATGCGCGATGTTATCAGCAGAACCTCCCGTGCCTTTTCAAGTTCTTGGTTCCGCGTTGCTGCTTCTTCGTGAAGGGCTTTCATCTCAGTTAGCAGTTCCGCATTCTCTCCTTTGATTTCTATCATCTCGATCTCCAGAGCCTCTCTTATAGCCACTTCTGCGTGAAATTTCTCACGCCATTCTTCAGCGATTGTATCACTGGAAGGGTGTTCTCTACTCTTCTCTGGCGCATCAAAAGCTGTAATTGTTGTAACGAGTCGCGTTTCTGGTTCGTAGTCTGCAGCGCCTTTTCCGAGCACAGCCTTAAAATGAACTCCAACCCCGTTGCACAGGTCGATATAGGCCCCAGTCGAGTGCTTGCTTAGTTGTCTATTAAACAATGCAGCCTTTCCAGGTGTTAAAATACTCCATTGATACACATCCTCTGGTTTTGTTATGAGCTTGACATCAGTTGGGGGAATAGTAAGTCCAAGTTGGGAGTCTGGTCACATGACATAATTAGACATGGCTTATTATATCGAGTACAACTCACGAATGTGATTGGCTAACTTCTCCCTGCACTCAGTTCGCCATTTGGCCCTTTCCTGGTTGCTGGTTCGGGGGCCATTCATTCTGAATCTAATGATATATTTCAGTGCTGCTATAGCGCTATGTTATATTACGTGGTTGTGGTGGTTCATTTACGCGTGGTGCACTTTGCAGCAGAAAATTGAGGTGTGCGGTCAACTACCGGTATCACCGGGTGATAACCAGCAGATCGCTGCTCATTCCAAAATTGTACGCCATTTACCTCAATGAGAATAGGTGGCAATTGGACGAACAATGTGAGAAGAATGTAGCCTTAGTTTCAAAGTAACGAACGATTTGCGCCAGCAACACGTTCACGATATTGTGGTACATTAAATTCAATGTGCCTGAAATAATGCACCGAAGCAAATGCCTTAGAACTATGGCCAAATCGTTGCGGAAAATCTTTACTATACGTATGCCTTAGTTCTGTGACGCTCTTGACGATTTAGTATGTTAAGACTCGCCGATACCGCGCCTACTAACACATAGGCAGGGTGACCACCCGTTCACCCTCCTCAGAATTTGGCTGGTCACCACCATCAGGGTGACCACCTCCATCCAAATTCTGACGCCCTTGTGTGATCCCTGAGCCACCTTTTCTTTTATAAGGCACTCGCCCACCTGCTTCCTAGCACTCATCAAACTACTTTCTCGTTCTCCTCACCTCAACGGCTCTTTACAGGATGGATTCCACTTCTAACAAACGCATTACCATGATTGACATAATTGGTCCGAGTAACCCTGTTTCAAAACAAAGACATGGCGCCGCAAAACTCTTCAAAAGTACGCCAACCGCAGGCAGCGATGAAATTGTCCCCAAACCTGGCCTTAAATCTCTCGCACTCGTTCAGGCCTCCAAGAATGGCGTCAGCGTGTTCGACTCTATAGCAATCAAACGGGAGTCGCCGTGGGACTCTTTCCGTGAGCACTACAAGCTCAACTTTGGTGAATTTGTCTCCGTTGCCTCTAATCGGGTATATCCCCACGATCTCTTCATCATTAAGCGCCTCAAGGGTCCGGATTATGCGAGGGACGTTCGCTTGCTACAGACAGTTCGCCACAATAACTTCCATGACATGCTGGAGTGCTTCAGCTTTGAGGGCGCTTACTATGCTGTGTTTGAGCACGTCCCTATCTCGCTCGCCCATGTTGCAAAGTCTCCTTCATTTCTCACTGAGGTCGAGCTGGCAGCTATACTTGGACAGGTGCGTCTCCGCAACGAGACGTGATGTTCTGCTGACTGGCATAGATCCTCGAAGGCCTTGCGTATCTCGCTTCGAATGGGCTTGAGCATGGCTCCCTCAGTTGCTCCAACATTCTCCTTGACACGGACGGGAACATTAAGATCGGTAAGTTAGGGGTTAGGCTCTGATCAGGTCTTACTAACAACGCACAGCTGGCCAGGAGCGCTGCCAGGAGTTGACGTCGTCGGACCAGGGACACTCGCGGGACATAAGAGCATTGGGAAACATAACAATGGAACTAATGCAGAAATACACTAAAGATGATGGAGCCATCGGTGTAGGTGACCTTGAGCGGTGGCCTTCCGACTGCAACGCAGTTGGGTTGTGGCCTTCCGACTGCAACGCAGCGACTGCAACGCAGTTGGGTTCCTCTCAATGACCACCTCAGCTACGTCTGTTGACGAGCTGCTGCAGGTGACCAGCACCACATTCTTTGACGAAGCTCTACTAATTCATTTTAGCATCCGCTCTTGCAGTGTGATTGGGATAAAGTGGATCTCAAGTGGATTGCGGAATTCGCGGCAGTCACCACCCACATAGGCTACAGCTACCATGAGTAGGTGGAGGTCGTCGTCCCAAGTTACATTTGCACCTTCACTATCCTTGTGGTGTTGTCCAGATCCTTTCACGGCTGAATTACTACCTTCTACATGTCATGATATTGCATTCGCTTTCATTATTCTGCTAGTGTAAATACTTGCGTCCCATTTGTTTGATCAGACGGTATCAACGACAACTCTTATAGCGTCACCTCAGATCATCACCTCTAGTATAGATAAAATACAAGTAATTATCTCCGACGGCGAGCGCTGCTCTAAGTAATCATCCGCTTCATCAAGTAGGAGAAGAGCTTTCCATCTTGAAGCGCGTTGGAAGATACCTGGAAGGGCGCCTCAACGCTTTCTGCACCCGTGCCCAACTCGCCCGCGGAGACCTATATTATTAGTATGTGCGGTAAGATGGTGTCTAAGCAGACATACCGAATAGAGTGGCTTCTGAAGATGCTCAGATAGGACCTCAGCTGTCAAAGTCTTCCCCACACCTGGTGGGCCGCTATAGAAAAGTCAGCATGCGATTATTAATTCATATGATCAGTTCACCGTACTGTAGGAGCACGTTGAGGCCCTGGCCTTTTCCAACAACAAAATCATCAAATCCGTTGCCAGATGTTCGTGCCATGTGGGCCTCAGAAAGAGCTTGTATGGCCTTCTTTTTCT
This sequence comes from Pseudogymnoascus sp. VKM F-4517 (FW-2822), assembly GCA_000750875.1. Taxonomy (NCBI): domain Eukaryota; kingdom Fungi; phylum Ascomycota; class Leotiomycetes; order Thelebolales; family Thelebolaceae; genus Pseudogymnoascus; species Pseudogymnoascus sp. VKM F-4517 (FW-2822). The sequence continues at coordinate 22,321 of JPKA01000221.1, read as the reverse complement.
TGTCAGGGATTTGGAGATGGGCGAGAGCAGCAGGCTGCCATTTGATGTCCTCAATGTCATCAATGGCAAATTCGACTGTAAACGTGTCAGTTGGACAAGAACCTCAACCATACTGACCCGGGATACTTACGCCATAACTTCCTGTCGAGGCTGAAACCAAGTACCGTCGGACTGCACAGGAGCACGTCATCTCCAGCCACCTCGGCTGACTCCTTCCCGATGCTTTTGACGACGTCTGTAGACGTTTCAGTGGTACCATCCACATCGAAAAAAGAGCCAAATATCAGATGAAGACTTAGAAGGCTCGCTAATGCTGGGTCTCTTGTAATTCGGGTTGGTTTCTCTGAAGTGGGCCGGATCAACCATGATTCGGCCCTTGATAGTCACCTCAATTGGACGTCCTTTCTCCATGTAAAAGGCCTTCCCATGGTACTCGACGTGATGGATACCTGTCAATCCAAGAAATCTGTGACCACACGTGAGTAGTTGTGCCCTTGCATCGCTTTCGTTTGGGTGGCAATGAAGAGGAAATACTTCAAGAGTATCAATCCGCTTGGCGCCACGAAACTTGTCGATTGAAAGATGAATCACTGCTACACCAAGTACCTTTCCATCAAAATCAAGATAACGACCTTCCATGTGAAAATACTTCACCCCACTGTTTGTCTTCCGCTCTTCTCCAAAATCATACTTGACACATCTTGGCTTATCTGTGCCGAAACTTTGTGCCGACTGCGTGAAGAGGCTGATAAGTCTCTCTCCCGAGCAGGACGTCTCTGATGTATTGGAGCGCCGATTTACCGGGTGAACCAGGTGGAGGACCAGGTGAAGGTACAGGTCGCGGAGAACTCTTTCTTATATCGGCGGGGGTCCCTGAAAAACAGGATTGATCTGGGCTGCCGTCAGATCAATGCCTATGCCATGCGCCACTACCCAGACATGCCGAGAGAGGGCGTGAGGGAGGACCGTGTGAAGAAGGCGACGCCGGAAGCAGATAGAGCAGTGCTACGCCTCTATGCTGATCTCGCAGGGCAATTAGGATTTGATTCTTCCGAGATTGTTGCCTTACAGCAATACCCAGACGCGAGGGCTATGCCTGCGGATTGCTCGCCGTCAAGGCCTCTCCTCGTCACGTCTGGACCCGGCCTTCCAAAGCCTCTGAGGTGTGGGATACCCCGCTGCCGGGCGTATGAAGAAGATCGCGGCTCCTTATTTATCCATCATCTACACGACGAGAGGCAGGAACAAGGCGAAGGAATCACGTCCTTCTTCGTCCGGAGATCTGTGTACTTCGCATTCTCCGGCAGACCGACAAAGATGCCCGCAACTGGGCGCGGCAGTGCAAGTCTCTCGCCACTAGGCTCCCATTTTAGGGGGCCAAGCCCCGATTTCAGTCAGCCACCAAGACCTGGAACGAGCGAATCTCATGGCACGGGTGAGCACATGGAAAGGGACATGGACCTCATATTGTCCTATTATGCACAAGAATTGGGTGCAAGCCAGGCCCGAGGAGAGGCTGAGGATTCTGATCAATCTCAGGGTGGGGCCGGTAATACGGAGCACGAGAGGCTAGCTTTGGAGGCGCAGGAGAGGGAGAGGCGAAGGGGGAAGAGGCTGGATAAGGCGAGGCGGGCACGAGCGAAACAGGAACGCGAGAAGAAAGAGCAGGAACGGCAGGAACACGAGAGGCTGGCGCAGGAAAGGTTGGACCTGCTACGGATGGAGAAGGAACGACAGGCTGCGCAGGAACAGATGGAACAAGAGGGTATAGAGCAGGAACGGATAGAACAGGAGAGGCTGGAGCAGATGGAGCACGAGAAGGTCCAAATTAACTTTATAATCAAGGAGGGTGTTGTATGGAGGGATTTACCACCCGTCACAGTTCAATCCGGAGACACGTCCGATTTCGAGTATTTTATTGAATAGTACATGAGGAAACACATCCAGCCTTTCAACACAAGATTGTACGCGCTGCGGCGAAGCTTCACGGCGACTCTATGAAGAGGGTTCTTGGATTGAAACATGTCGCCACATATGATATAGCTCGCACTCACCAACCCCGAAAGAGGCTGATGGTGTAATTTAAAATAAGCATTCCAGAATAATGTCGCTCCCTACGTGGAGGAAAACCCACCATGCAGTAAAAATGATGGGTACTTCTAACTATAAGCATGTTAAAATCTGTGCACGCATCGATATCTCCTATACCAGTCGTGTTCCGTGGCCATCACTGAGTGAATGTGAAGGTTATCAAGCGCAAATGAAGGTTGGGTTGGAGAGACGTAGTTGAAGCGCAGACAGAGGAGCGAAGGACCTCGAGGCAGTTGCGCAGAGAACCTTGTGGAAGGCGGAAGGAGTTAGTCACTTCACCGTGGGTCTCTTTCACCGTGAGGAATAGGTAGTAGAAATGAGCTTCCGTCAACTGGGATAATCGGATGATAGAAGAGGGATGGAATAAGAGGGGATAAATCGGATGGGACAAAAGGGGCCTAGCAGGGTGCAATAACTTGACATATCAGAAAATGATCAAAATTTAGAGTTGATGGTACGGGAGGAACGGCATAGTATCCAATCAACAAACAGAATAGCCAAGCCACGACATAACTAGGAATATAACTATTTCTAGGACGTAAATTGTTGAAGCATTTCAGCTTCATCTGCTTTCAGTCCTGACTGGGGCAAGCTCGAGTCCAATCTACGCGCTGCACGAAAAGTATCTGCGTGCACAAATTTCAGCTAAAAAGACCAAACCCATAAGAACCTCTTTCTGGTCACCATGTCGCAGAAGTGCATGCTGGTAATGTCAGCAAGTAACTCATGGCTGGAAAGGACTACGTACCTTTCTTAATTCGCGTGCGGACCCAGCCGACTTTGTCTCTAAAAGGAATGTGACGGCGTCGGAGCCAGAAGGCCAACGATCCAAATTGTCTACGCCGACTGCTCCATTGTCCTGGGTGTACTTTTGCATTAATTCCATCGTGATGATTCCGAGCGCTCTCACATCCCGAGGCTCCCGATTTTTCTGAGGTTTTTCACAGCATTGTTGGTTTGCTATGAGTTCGCATTAGCAGAAACCCCCCTCCGATTATCCATAACTAACCAATCTTAACATTGCCCTCGGTACTGACGAGGATGTTCTGGCAATTGATAGAACCATGTTCGAGACCCTCGCTTTCGAGATAGGCTAAGCCGTCGATGACCTGCCGTGCTCCTTGTCAGTGTGTGACCAACGCGGCTGCTGGTTGTGACTCACCTGCCTGAGGATAGCTGCTAGTTCCGGTTCGGTAGGATATTTAGCACTTTCCACGATCTGGTAAAGGGAGATGGGCATATGCTCGAGGACAATGTAAGACGATGTCTCGGTAGTGAAGGCGTCAAGAGCCTCGACAATGTTTGAATGTCGTACGCGTCCATGCATATAAAGCGCCTTCTCGGCAGCTGCGACCGAAAATTCCCTCACGGCTACGAGCCCCGCCTTCCCTTGTGCCACAGTAACAGGGCCGTTAAGGTCGAGATCGAAATGTTTCTTGTAGGTTTCCCATGGTGATTCTTGTCTTGCTATGATGTTCGTAAATGAGCTGGTCCCAGATTCACTTATGCTGGGCAGCCTAGGTATCTTGGCACTGCGCGTATGATCTGTATCATCCGTCGGGGAGCGAGATCTCTTCGAGATCAATTTCTTAGTGGTGCTCTCCAAATTGCCGCCCACTAGGGAACTTAACAGTGCAGGTAGCACAGCGGAAGCTTCAGGATGCTGGGGAGACAGCTTCTCAGCTGAGGCCTTTAAAAAGTTGATTTGCGTGTGACGATTACCTGAACTCATGTTGAGGCAACGTGAGCGGTAGGCAGGGTAGGGCGATGAATGAACTAGAGTAGGATCAAGGAACAAAGAGGGACAGACGACGGACGAGAGATAGGATAAGGATGGGGGATAGAAGTACGAGGGATAGAAGATGGATGAGGGTAGAATGACACAGACGAGCGGGGGATAATCGAACCCATTCGAGAAAAGATGAAATGGGTAGCGCGTAGGGCAGCACGACCTGGCTACTTGAAGATCTAATCCCCCCAGTAACTCTGGCATCACAAACTTGAGGGCCACCATCCGATGGTCTCAATGAACCCACACCAGGTACCCACTTACTTATTCTTGCAATCGACTCCTTCCTTGAAGTTATTACAGCTGTTCGGCGGTTGGGTACGATGCGAAATTATCTGTGGGTCTCTCACACTTCTCATAGAGACACTTGTAGAAAACGAGCGAATATGGGGAGTTGGTTGAGTTGAGAGAGAGGGTGGACGGTAAATAGAAGTGGAAGGCGGTAGAAAGAAACAACCGTGCTTACTCCTAAGCACGAGAATCCATAGCACAGACCACACAGCAGGTGGGGCAAAACTGGCAGATCCGTTCAGCCGTTCTGATCGGCATTCGTGGCTTGGACGCCGGACAATCTCATTTTGACTCACTTGTCACATCATCAACGGTTTTCCTCGCAACATCGTCTGCCACAATTGGCAACCACACCCGCAATTTCAGCAAACACCTGTCAGTTGCGTTCGGCCTGTGCTGATCAGGATTCGCGGCCCTCAGTTCAGTGAGGGGCCGCGCATCCACGGATCCACCTACGTAGTTCTGACAGCGCACGGCGGACAACTGGGTGGACTCATGATTGATGGTTTATACAATCAACCCAGTTGTCGGTGCAGGTGTTGCGGGATGCTTGCTTAGTTGTTTATTGAATAGTGCAGCCTTTCCAGCTATTAAAATACCCCATTGATATAGGTTCTCCCCCTCGCTGCCCTGCTTCTGGTCCTCACGTGAGCATACAAAAGCCTCGTCTCTCCCAGCCAGCATTCAGCCACAGACCATAGACGCCCCAGTCTGATCGCCACCACGTCCATTGCGCGTCGGTGTATATCATTTCCTTTTTTTCTCGTCGCAGAAGTAAGTGCTTCTATCTCAATATGTGGAACGCCAAAGCCAGAATGCATCTAATGGAGAAGCACTTTTACCAACAAGGTATCTGAGTATGTGGAGTTATGCGGCGCAGATGTTGCTTTGATCAGGTGACACTTTACAGCAGAAAATTGAGGTGGGACCACTGCGATAACTGGTATCACCGGGTGATAACCAGCAGATCGCTGCTCTTTCCAAAATCGTAGGCCGTTTATCTCTATCAGGTTATTACCACTGTCAACACTCACGTGCGTAGATGGCAACCGGACGCGCGATTTGAGCCAAAATTGAAGCGTATACCTGTGCGACGCAAATCAGCGATGTAGCATTTGTCTGATCAGCAGTTTGACCGGTCAGTGAGTTCAATCTAGCTAGTACAGCAAATCAAATTATTTGGCTTGTATCATACGTGACCTATGGGTTCGTGAACTACCACGTGGAACATATAATGTTTGCAGATGTATCCGCGCATCGCGATTAACTCGAGTGTCTCAGCCCACGCGCACGTTCTGACGACCTTATTGAATCATCCCCCTTAACAACATTAGAATTTTGTATATTATCGAAATTTAATCACCCAATTAAGCCCACTTAGAGTGGTAGCAAACGTTATCGCATACTTCATTGCCATGACCTCTAACGCGTCGTGTTTAACAGACGATTGCCAGTGTCGCGGTCTATCTACTGGTGTACCTCCCAAAGCTGTGTAGGCGCGACATGGCAAAAAAGAACCAGCCAACACCTATAGCAGCTCCTACTCTGTCGAAGAATAGACAGTCTTCGACTTCAACGGCTTCTCAACTTCAGTCTACCTCGGAACCAAATGTGAAGAAACGGAAGACTAAGAAAGGTCAGAAGCCCTCTCTGAATTTAGAGGCAGAGAGCAGCTCAATCAATAGAGAGCAAGCACAGAGCAAGGCTTCATAACTGACTTTGAGACAGGAAATTCCAAAGTACCCCAACCTCCATCAACTCCCAGGATACCCAACAATACCAAAGCTCCTCAAAATCCAATACAGAATGCGAAAGTAAGTCCGTCGCCTATTCAAAAAGGCAAAGGCATTGAGATACCGGAAACTCCGAAACAAACCAATATCAACTCACCAGCATCAACATCAAACAATGGAGCAACACTCGGGTCTTCGACATTTCGCACAACTCCTGCCATTCTGTTAGGATCAAGTACTTCGGCAAGCACGAGTGATCATACGCTGGTATCTGATCAAACGCCAAAAACGGAAACAAATTCTGCTCCATATATCGCGGCGAAGATCAGCGGCTTCCTGCATGATGAGTTCCGCCTAGCGGCTGCGACGCCAGTCCCCATTTCGCCTGCCATCGAAAGGCAATTCTACGAATCCCAATTGCTCCTTCACGCACTAGAAAAGGTTCGAGGAGAGCACAAGAGACGACAAAACTACCATGGAGAACTCGATCAAGATGAAACTGAGCTTCGAAGATCATTTGTGGATAAGCTTGCATATATCTGTGACTTTAAGAAAGGGGGCTCTACGGTTACTGCCTTAGCATTGCAGAAGACTTACCAAGGGGTTACGTTCTGGATCAGTGCAAATGAAACCATCAAGCCTAAAGTTATAGAATTCCTGCAGAAAATACTGCAGGTGCTGAAAAACGTGGATAGCGCTCCAAGAAAAGCTACTGAAACCCTGCTGTTGGGTTTAATTGTGCCATTCAACGAGGAGAGGCTGTACTATTACTGGACTGCTCTCAAGAGAGTTCTTCCGCAATGCATGGAGAGGTTAGACAGCCTTGGAAGCTCTGCTGGTATGCTCTCTCCTTTGAGTTATTCTATGGCTACTTATCAATTATAGATGCCAAACCGTCCTCAAAGGAATTAGACGGCCTTAAAAAATTACTGAGTGCACTACCAAAGCTTTCAGAAACAAGGGTGGATCTAGTAAAGAAATGCTTTGAGGCCCGAAAGCAAGATTGCTCAGCTTTCGAGACTTTAGCTCAGCTCACGGCAAGCGGAAATGCCTATTGTAAATTCTTTGACGACATCCGCCACCTTCTCGGCAGGCTGGGCGAGCACTTGAAGGCAACGAAAACTATTGTCTCGGCCGCCTTGCGGTTCCCGGCGATTCTAGATGAATTCGAGATCAAAGCTCGCGCATCGCCTCCTTCTAGATGCTTCTTCCAATCGTCCCACTACATCACACTAGATGGCATAGCTAGTCGAATATTCACAAAAGGTGACGAAGTCGCCCACTACCAAGAAGCGCTTGAAACATTAGAACGAACATCCAATGGTGGACTACTAAGCCGTCTCCATCAGCAATGCATTTTCAAAACGCGCGTCCATGCTGAGCTTCTCCTCGCTGACTTCTTCTACTGGCACCAGTTCGATTTCGCTGGGGATGACCCCTATATTGGATGTAGTAAGCCCGCTTGCTTTAATTGTTTCCAGTATATACTCGCGCACCCTGGAAATTTTGTTCTCCCGGCTTGCCATAACAAACTATATCTGGCTTGGCGCACCCCCGATATCGTTGAAGATAAAATGCTCCTCTCGGCTGCGAGCAAGATAAGAGAGGCTATTACGACTAAGATGAATTCTAATATCAGGGCAGAACTAAGGAGGCAGATTGATGGACGATACGCGAAGAAGGCCGCGCAGTATGATTCTGTCACGGGGACGAGCTCCTTCATTAATATTGGTCGTATATTGCAACCTCCGGCAAGCATATCAGAGGATGAAGAAGACTATACCTCAGCTCAAGAATATTTACCAAGCAGAACAGATTCACCCTCCCAAGATCTAAGTGAGATCATATCTGAAATGGGTAAGTTCTACAATTTCCTCGTTTTGTCTTCACGCGACGCTCACACCTGGTTATCGCAGACTCTGACGATGACTTGAGTTGGTATATGTCCAGGGTGAAGAAGCTTAAACTGCTTTGACCGTACTGCGACACGGTTCGGTACGCCAGCCAGATCTCAGTTATACGGACGACTGGCGTTACGCTACCCGAGAGGAGGCCACCAAATCTCGGCTACTGATATGTATATTTAAGGGGGTACGCTGAATGCAAGGGGCCGTGAGGAGGCCATTAAGTCAGTTGAATTCACAATTATTATCTGATCAGCGTGCAGTACACTAAACTAATCATGGGGAACTTGGCGTCGTAAGAGTCCGAGCCTTCACAAGACTTCCGTCACTTTGAAATTAATAGATTACATATATTATCGTACGTTCCTACTGACATCGGAAGCAACTAACCGTGCTACGTTCCGGTCTGTTTGCTCCTGACCTCTCAAGGAGCGACAATCAATTCAAATCATATGCACGCTCCCGCCTCGTTAGAACAACCCCCTTACCTCCCGTCCATATCATGGAAAACATAAAGATACACTTTCCCTCCGCAGTTGCGTTTATGCTCACTCGGATATTTATTTGTGTCATCCCTATCTCCCCCAGTTTACTACTTATTACATTGCCTATTCCAATCTTTAATTAGTTCTCACATTTTAATCACGTGGTCTTCTCTCCACTACCATGACAATGTCGCCGCAGCAACAGATTAATCGAAATGGAGGAGGCAGTACCTCAGGCAATGCGGGTCCGAGTATGGGGTATGTACATGTCCTAGTATCCCAAGCAACCTTTTTAGTTCGTGTGACATCCTTTTTCCAAATAGCTGAGTGCCCAAAACGCCAAAACGCTGACGCAAACCACCAGCTCCAGATTCTCCTTAGCCATCCTCGCCGCCGGTCCTCTCGGGCCTCCGCACTACCCTCTCGACGAGTGGTCGACCAATGTCTCTAGAGGAGACAATCCCGTTACCGATTTTCTCTTCAAGATTATCCCCGTAGAGAAACCGACCCAGAAGCCAAGAGGTGACACCACGACACGTACAATTTGATTGCATGGCCAGAATGCTAGGCGGTGGGTTGTTCGAGTTGTGGAGTTCAGAAGGTACTGTCTGGGCGTGATTGGATATCATGGTTGGCCTATTTGATATGTACCAGTAACTACCATAAGCGATAGATAGCTATTTCCGCACCAGAACGAGAGATTTGTTCCGGCCCAACCGCGAATCGCCCAGTCGCGAATAACAGCTATATTATAACATAACTCAAAGAACAAGCGCATAGAACTTTATATTGTTTAAAACTATGTTATCTAATCTATGGAACTCGGATCTAAGCATCCGGTTTTCTTCCGTATATAAATCTATAGACAGTATATAGATGCAGACTTCTATCGTTGAACTCATTGCGGACGCGTGCAAAAAGAATATTCGCCTCGTCCGTAGAATAATTCAGCACCCGCGTATACAGCGCCATGGAGTGCGCCTCCACTGATTGATTCATGTGCCAGCGTTCATAGCGACCAAGTTCTTTGAGTTGACGACCCGTAGCCCATGGGCCGAGCGGTACCTATAATCGTGAACAAATAAACCAACTAAGGAGATTGCCATTAGCGCAGAAAGAACAAACCTTAACAACCTTCTCCTCGACGTCGGTAAACCCGGCCTCTTCCATCCAGCCCTTATGAAAACGTCCCACATTCAGCGGCTTTCCGAAGTCCACACTCGACTTCGATAACTGCGTAACCCAGCCTAAAGTCCATAACCCAACCTAAAGTCCATGGCGCCTTGTCCAGATCTAAGTCATCATCGGCATATATCCACGCATCATACTCCTGCACTTCCATCCAGGCGCCCGGCTTCAAGTTATTGAACGCCTGTTGATATAACTTGGACCAACTTCCTGTACTCCCAGACAGCGAGCGCCAGTGTATGAAATCGAACTTTCCAACCTCCGGAAACACCCATGGACTTTCAAAGTCATCCACGTAGAACTTCAGGTTTGGGGGGACGAAGCCCGGTTGGATCGGTGACAGGTCGGTCCCGATCACAAGTGCGCCTGGAAACTCATCTGCGAACTCCATTGCCCAAATACCTGTTCCGGTGCCGATATCGAGGACTGATTGCGGTTCTTTAATCGGTGCACAGAACAATGCGCCGCCCTGACAGAGTCGATAGATGTGATGTTGGAGATCGAGTCGATCTTGTTCCATCTCATCGTTTGGAAGGTAGTATTCGCCTTGTTTGTAGGCATGATATCGACGGCCGTTCTCGTATTGGTACCTGGTGATCGATGATGCCAGGGAGGTGCTGGAAGAGGCTACAGAATCTCCGTAAGCAGGATCTGCATCGTCGGATTCGCCCTGTGCGCGGTCAGGTTAGCAAACTGGTAAATATGTGTAAATAAAGCATAGGTACCTCTTCCTGCTCGTCTATTTGAAGGGGTGCCTGATTTTGTGGATCGTTGTCGGCATCTGGCCCAGCGAGCGGAGAACGTTGGTCTTCGGTAACTTCGGTGGCAGTGACAGCAGCCGGTGGTGATGTCTCAGTCTCTCCATCATCATTTGCTCCGGTCTCTTCTGGTGTCTCTTCGTGGTGCTGTTGATTGGTAGTCTGAGTAGTCGCAGCCTGGGTGACCTGGGATTCGGCCGGCTGAGAAGCTTCTGGCTCTGGTACCTTAGCCATACTGGTGGGGCAATCTTAGGTAACCTGAGGTACCACAGATGTGGGTCGTCAGATATGAAGTTTGAGTCGCTCTAAGAGACAGCATTCACGATGTTTCAACGGATCGAAGGTCACCGCCTCGTACATACGGATTGGACAGCTGGACGGCGGATGAAGGAGTTCGTTTCGGTGATAAGTCAAATGATTTTGAGTCTGAGGCTAGATGACCTTGGTAGAAGACTTTAGAAGATAAGAAGCATGTGTGAGATATCATCAATACCACTAGGTGGGATGATTAAGACCATCCGGTGGAGGAGGTGGTGGCACTATACTGGGTGGACTAGTGGATGCGCGGCTTAGTCAGGGGCCCCACATCCTTATTAGCACGGGCCGGGCGGAACTGGCAGGGCGTTTCTCCATGCGGGGTGTTGTTCTCTGCTAGGGATTGTGTCGTCCCGTCTTCTTGGCGAGCCTTTGCCTTGACCACAAATTATTTCATAGGTACGTTCCGAAAGCACGCCAAATATAGCAACTTGGGACATACCTGTTCAATTCAGCCATGGTCAGGTCTACAGCGCTGGATATCACGATACTAATTCACTCTCGGCCTAGCTTCCACGTTAGTCATCGCAGTCGCAGCCTCCGAAGGGAAGGTCGAGGGCACCGATGGGAGAAGAACTTTCCTGCCCTACCAGGGCGCGGTCTAACCCTTCGCCAATGCTCTCGAGGCTCTCGCCATTTCTTAGGGCGTACAGAACATACGTCTGATCATCAGACTGTAGCGCCTTGAGGATCCGATCGTTCAATTCGTCTTCTGCACGCAACTTGTGAATGTACTTCATCAATTTTTCGTCGGTATGGTCATACACCCATGATCTAATATCTGCCCTTGCATTAGAGCATGTGGAGGGCTTTTTACCATCACCCTACAAACAGACCAGTTAGCTTGGTGACTTGCCTAGGTTGGGTATGCATGAGGACGGATGGGCGAAATAATTGGGAGAGGCTTTCATACTTTAGCTCTTTCCCGCCCGCAACCCAGACAGGCATTGGTTGTAATGGGCTTAGGCACCCACAGACATTCAAAGTGTAAGGGCTCCAGGTCTCGCGCTTTATCGGCAAGGAAGGTCGACGCGCGTGTCAGGGAGACAGGCAAGTTCGTGTTGGCGGTCATAGAAATTGTACGGCGCGTGTGTTGCAAACGGGAGATGCTGAGGGATCTTCTGGAGTGGGGCCGTTGTTAGTGCCCGTCAATTTGGACCCTTTGCAACTCACCGAGAGGGGCATGGTGATGAAACTCGGTATGGACCGAACCGTTGATGATCCTGGCTTGCAAGCCGGAGTTAGCGTCACCAAAGGATATCGGGGGTTCCATCACATTAGAGCGGTGTTGCGACCAAGTATTAACAACAGGTTGAGTTTGTTGATGTCGTTCGTTAACATTCAGCCGCAGCGGCTTCCGGTCCAATCAGATCGATCAGATCTGGCCTAACTGTAAGGTAGAATAGAACTGTTGCGGTGAGCTCGAGCGATGCCGTTGGATACTATTGCCGAGAGGCTGCCGCTGAGCTGAGTGCGCCAGCCTCAAGCTGGCATCTTCTCCCAGACCTTCACCAACCTCGCAACGATGCCAACTCGACGTTTCAATAACTCCCGAGGACCCTCTCTCTTGCGATCATCGAGCCTAGTCCAATAATGCGTCTGCTACGGTACAACAACAACGGCGATTTCAGCCTGACGGAGTACTTCGAGAGCGATATCCCAAAGTATGCCATACTTTCGCACAGATGGGGAGCGGAGGAGGTCACTTTCAAGGATCTCATAGACGGTACGAACAAGAGCAAGACTGGCTATAGCAAGATACAGTTCTGTGGTGAACAAGCCAAGCGTAACGGTTTGAAACACTTTTGGGTGGACACCTGCTGCATCGATAAATCGAATAGCACTGAGCTTCAAGAAGCTATCAACTCGATGTTTCGCTGGTACCAAAATGCAATCAAATGCTATGTTTACCTGCCAGATGTTTCGCGACCTCGCGCCGATTCGATCAACGCGTCCAATAAGGCCTGGGAATCGACATTTCGGAAAAGTGAATGGTTCACTCGAGGCTGGACTTTGCAGGAGCTTCTTGCACCGGCATCAGTCGATTTCTTCTCCAAAGAGGGAGAGCTACTGGGCAATAAAGCCTCCCTAGAGCGACATATTTGCGAGAAAACAGGAGTTCCGGTCAAGGCCCTTCGAGGGAGTCCCTTGTCTGATTTTGGCGTCATTGAGCGGATGTCTTGGGCAGCAAACCGATTGACAACGAGAGATGAGGACAAAGTCTACTCATTGTTTGGCATATTCGGTGTGTTCCTACCGATTATATATGGAGAAGGGCAAGAGAATGCGCTACGGCGGCTTCAAGAAGAGATAGACAAAAAGGTTAAGGGAGTTAAGGGGTATGAGTTCCATAATCTTCTCAAACCAGTGCTAAGAACTAACCAAAATTTAGAACACCATTTGTTCCCGATCTAAAATTCGCTAGTCAAGGGAATATTAGGCAAGAGACCATGCAACGCCGCGTAACCAGCTTTGGAAACTCCAGCACTCGTAGAGAGAGATCGGAAATTAAGTGCTATAGATGCGATAATCATCATCTACTCCCTGACTGCTATGCAACCCTGGAGACAGTTTCCAAAGCCCGTGAAAGACGGATGAAGTCAAATCGCTGTGTCAATTGTGGATCAGGAAAGCACTGGGTAAAGGAATGTGAATGGGAAGATCTGCGAGAAATAAAAACAGGTTAAGGTTAGTTTTAAAAACATTTCGAGGGCTTTCTCTTCTGACAGAGCGAGTTATGGTTGATTTTGGGCAATTTGTTCTTTCTCTTGAGACCAGGCTCCAATATGATGGTACTGAACAATATTTCTCCATGCCTAACGCCCTGATCTCTTCTATTACTGTATTGCTTCTTGACCATGTCTCCGGGCAGTACGCTTTGAATTCGGGCGCCCTCCGACTACGGCAGTATCCACCACTGAGATCAAAAGGGGCAGTGTAGATGTTCTCTGGAGAGTGGCCAACCGCATGTAATAGCATTCAGTTCGTACCATTAGACCCTGGACTGCTGTTCATCAACAGCAGGAACGGGCTGAGCCGAAGCAGCGAAGTCTTGCTGCTGCTGCTCAGAAATGGTCCCAGAAGCAGGACCTGCTGGATGCTCTTGGACCAGAGGACGTGGTTCTGCAGCAGGTTGTGCAGCGTCATCCGATCTATCAAGTGTCTGCGTGGGATTCGAAAAGTGAGGTACTACAGAGGTCTGGATTAGTAACCTTTTTAGCTATTACAATCTATAGATCATTTCAACGTCGGTCATCAGAGAATAAGATAGGTCTATTCGTTGTGTCGTGGGGGGACAATTCTGAAAACGCTAGGGTTGCCGGGTTTGCATATAACTAAAGAAGTGGAAAGGGTGCCGACTATGGGCAATGCGTACCTGTTGCCTCCCAAGCCTTTTTCCACAAGTGCTCTACTAGCCTGCCAACACCGAGAAGCATTAAGACTGCTACGGCCAGCTGCGCAACTGACAAACTGTATTGATCTCCACCTTTAGGTGCGGTTCCATCGGAGATTCCAGGAGGAAGAGACGTACTATCCACGTGCTTATGGGTAGTACTAGTCAGAAATGTCGTGGGTGTCACTACCAAATCGGTTTGCAGAGTTTTGCTTTCCCATAAACGGTTGGTTTTCTCAGGCGCGGTGCTGACGAGGGTTTCTATGTGCATGCTCTTAATGGTGGCTCCGCCGCCTTCGGACGTTGTATTAGTGCTTCCAGATTCTCCTAAGCCATCCTCGCCGCCGCTCCTCTCGGGCCTCCGCACTACCCTCTCGTCAAGTGGTCGACCAATGTCTCCAGGCGTGACAATCCCATAACGGATTCTCTCTCGAGTTTATCCCAGTCGAGAAACCGACCCAGAATAATCCAAGAAGAGACGCGACGACACATAAATGCATAACCAGAATGCTAGTGTGCGTCACGGGGGACCGTCGGTTCGGAACCGTCGGTGTGGACTATTTCCAGACCGGGGTCCCCCAACGGTCTGCCAAGAAACCGTTCAATATATACACGATGTACTATTACACCTATTTCATAGGTAAAGGTACTTTATCATGTGATTATACTAATCACATGACTTAAACTAATGTTTTATAAATAAAGTACTTTTACTTATAAAATAGGTGTAATAGTACATTGTCTATATATTGAACGGTTTCTTGGCAGACCGACGGGGTAGGTCCCCCGTGACGCACCCTACAGAATGCCAAGCGGAGGGTTGTTCGAGTTGTGAACTTCAGAATGTACCGTCTGGGAGTTATCGGATATCATGGTTATGCAGTCAGTCATGAGTTCCTTATAAGATCTTGTGATTTCTCTATGGGACTACTCTCATACATCACGGGTTTCAAGATGTTGGTGCCTGTTTCTGCCTGACTCCTGGGGCCAGAATCACAATCTGTTGCCCTTTGCCCACGTGATCTTACCTGTTCTTGGTTCACCCCACAGAATGTATCTAATGCCGAATCTAGAATAGTGTGCTTATGACTAATAGCGGAAATGTTCATGGAGCCACGCCTTATTTCCCCTTCGGCGAACATGACTGTTCCGACGACTCATCTCCCGAAATGAACTATATCCCTGTTTCTAAAGTTACGAATATTCGTTCGCGCCCCACTTCCCGTCCAGGCCAACACTATCGATTAAGTATATGTAACTGACAGGACCCCAGTTTGTTCCGAAAATTCGTATTCCATCAAACAAAGATGTTGCGGCGGCCGATTTTCACAACGCCTTTGACTAGGCAACTATTGGGAAACTCGAGCTACTTTCGCCCCGTCCGAATCACTTCATCGCCTAGGGTATTTTCTCGCACTTCCTTGAGGCCGTCTTTAGACGTCAACATGGACTCCTCGACTAGCAGATCCTACAGTGCCACTGAGCTGGATGTGGCGGATTTCCGCTCTAAGAATGGATACCTACAAAATTTGCTGGTCACGCACAGGATGTCCCCCAACTGCTATTGGGGATTTGTAATCATTCGCACTACATACACGCCAGAGTCCGATCTCCAATGGCCTGTTGCAATGGCTAAATTATCCGACTGGCTACGGGTGGAGATGAAGACAGGGTCGAATGCTTCAGACAACGAGCAAGAGCTTGTTGTTCAAAAATTTAAGAACCTGGTTGCAGACAACAAGGCGCTGTATAATGGGTTGCCAATGAGTGATGCAGTTCTACGCTTTGAGGATATTCTCGATGAGCAGTATAACATTGCGTTAAATTACAGCACGCCAGAGCATTTTGATGAAACATACTATCGGATTCCTGAGTTTGTTGAGCAATCTCTCGTTGAGTCTGACCCTGAAGTCAAACGAGATCTCCTCGAAGCATCATATTGGCACCTTAATAATTACATATGTCTTGTGATAGACGAGGAATCGCTGAAAGATCTTGTGGAGCTCCCTGCGGAGCTCCATTGTTTCGATATGGCTTTAGCGCTAAAAGAAATCAGGGAGCACCCTGATGGTCCTCCACCTGCTCGTAGGATTGCGCATCTCAAAGTCGCGATGCGTCATTCAGATTTCGATCTAATGGATCGCGAGGATTGGTACACCCAATGGGCTAAATGGTCAGTTTGTTGTGGCTTGGGACAGATGCATTGGTCTATTCAAAGTTGCGATATGAATCACGGCATGATACTAAGGCTAGAAGATGGGGAGCCATATGTCGAAATTTACGGGCAGGATTGATATCTATTCGCTTTGTGTACGTGCCGGGGATGCTTTGGGACAGATTAAACCAGTTACACATGACGTTCATGGTGTAAGTTAAGAGGTTTTTGCGGCGGGGGTTGTTTGCATGGTTTGATATTGTCAAAACCAGCCATTGATATTAATTTACAGTTCTTTTTTTTTTAAATAAATAGCTCTCCTTGCCCGTGAAGGCCTAACTAAATTATGTAAATTCCGCCTCTATGCTTTATTTCCTGATCCTGGAAATCGGATTCCCAAATTTATCCGGGGGAAATTAATTCTGTCAGCGTGATGCCGCATGTCATCCAAATGTTCCAAAGTAGTATACGCCAGTGCCCGCTGACCTTCATCAGCAGTACGTGTACTGATATCAGTCCATAACGCATCCATCCGAGTTACAGCACTATTAACAATATTTCGGCTAGTCTCCTCCATGTTGATAATCGAAGCAGCCATCCACTCATCGAAGGTATCAACAAAATGTATAACATCTTCCGGCGCCGGGTTCGGATTATTCAAATCATATGCTATCTGCGCCATAGCAAGTTCCTCACGGAACAAGTTCAGTGAGCTTATTAGCTGCTCAGACACTTCGGCCGTCTGAAGATATTCCCAGACGCTAATAACACCATTCAGTTGCCGAATACCATTGCAAGGATTACCGGTTCTAGATAATAATGTCTTGTTCACTACCGACGGAGCGATGGGTTCCCGGTTAGTCCAGATCTATGATATTGTTAGAGAGTGTACTATTTTCTGCGCAAATCGGATCAATGCTTACCACACATTTCCGGCCATTCATTTCTTTCGAGACCATAGCCTGTTTCTGTGTATCTTTTTTACTGCCAGGGATTGCTAGAATTCTGGTGAGGGGGGTTGCTCGCTGAGAAGCTGGCATCCACGTAAATCGATTGGGGGCACGTTGGTTTAAAAGTGCCTCCGAGAGAACTGGGCTGTTTAGAGTCTGAGAAATGGTAGGTACGTTCCATGCCGGATATCTTGAAACATTGGTTCCTCCTGCAACTTGCTGGATAGTTCCAGATAACCTATCGTTTAAAAACCTTGATACAGTATTTAGTTCGACAATATGCTCCGCTGTTTAGGTGTTAGCCTCGCCCTTAAAATATTCCATTCATATATGCATCGAACTTACTTGCAATCCTTGGAGTTGGGAATCTAGCTATATTATCCCGCCTCAAACGAGGATAGGAAGCCATACTGGGCTCTGCAAGGGTATATACTCTGTCAGCTAGAGGGTTATCTGCTGGTACGGCGCCACTAGAATAAAAAGGTGGCGCAGAGATAATGATTTCCGGTTGAAGCATATAAGCATATCGACCAGCCTGGGGTGTGTTTTTCTTGCCGCCTACTCTATACTTGCCATGAGGTAATTTTCCATTTTTCAGAATAGGTCTTAAGGCCCGGATGCCAATACCACTCATAAGAGAAGTTTCAACAAAATCATAATTATCGCAGTCGTCATCATCCTCGATACATAGTTCAGGATATTCGTCACTGCAAGAAAAGGGGATATCAGCCTTGCAAGATGACTCTGTCAAACTGCTACTACCGAGTAGGCCATTGAGGCTGAAAGGTCTCTTCAACAGCTGTTCGGCAACACTCTGGACGCCCAACTGTGCTACCATGATAGATGTCTTCGTCCAAGCTGACAAATTTGTCGAGTTCAGATTTGGGAACATAGTGGTGACTATCCTGTCCCACTCGGCGAGAACTAATCGCTTATATGCTGCTTCGTCAGCTTGGAATTCATTGTATGCAGAATCCCACTTGAAGTTAAAGAAAACCTTCAAGGTGGAAAGCATATTGCTAGACCATTCTCCGCAAGTGGAATCGGTGAGTTGTCGGACTTCAACTTCAGTGGTCGTTTCATTTGAAGATCGGAGACTGAGTGATCGTCGACTTTTGCGGGCTTCACCCTTGTTATAACATATGCTTGTGTCAATATATGTGCCTAACATATTTTTCAGTAGCGAATCTGAACTTCCACGCTTTTGGATTGCGTTAACCGTGGCATCGCAGCAAAGAGCCTTCCCTCCACCACCCTTACTGCAATCAAGGTACTCATGTTCATGGACAGCCTTGTTTTGAATCTTAGAATCATCCATCGCCGCACGAATTGTGCCGTCGGGGCAGTCGCTACGACAAAACTTATCTTGGTCGCGTCCATTAAATGGGTTGTTCCCGAGCCCATGGTTCCACGTACAAGTTCCCCATGCCCTTCGGGTTGCGTTATTCGTTGATGAACAGTATATTCGCTCTTGCCACAAGGAGCGGAAATAATCATATGACAAATCTACCATTGCTGGATAAACGAATTGTCCATTTAACGCCCACTCTCTATGAGAGCATTTAACACCCCCGCTCCCACTTATTGACCACCCGACGGTGTGATCACTACCGCAGCCAGTAGAATCGCATTCGCCTTTCTGGCCGTTTCCTTTCCAATGAGACATAGCGAATAGTTCCATACTATCAAGCACTGTATTGTCATCTGATTTTGTAGTAGTGCCTCCTCTATCATGTTGATAAGTGCAACATGCTTGCTGATGTCGACCATGATTGCAGTCTCCTGAGTATGAGCCGACTTCGATATAGTTTACGGGGCACTCTCCTTCGCACTTGCCATTGCCACCGTGATCCCACCATCCGCATGTGGGTGCGGGAGTCTCTATTGGACAACAAAACGTCCTCACTCCGTTTCCACCGCAAAAGGTCGAGTCCAGCATCAGTTCTCCTTCTCGATGGCGAGGATCGCTACGTTTCATTGCCGCAAACCCATTACCACAGACTTTGGCACAACCTGTCCAGTGGCAGTGTTTCTTGGAAACAAGAGTCTCTTGCACACCGTCGGCTAAAAGATAGCTTACGCTCGGATCAGTCGACTCAAGAAAGTTGCCGGACATAGCTTGAACGGCGGGGCGCCTTAACGCCCTACCCAAAGCCAACGCCGAATGGCCTTGAACTGTATCATGTGTCATGGCCCAAACCATAACACCGCCTAGGCAGTTTTCTCGGGCAAAATCGGCCTTTAGCTTATACGTCTCTTGGTCGTCGTATGCTACCCATTGATCGCCCCAGTTGATGACTTTAACAGCTGCATCGGAGTATAGCGTAGGGGTGAGGCCTTTGTCCGCGATAATATCAGAGATCTCCGCGTTGGTAAGAATCCCAGCTTCTCTGCTGCAAGGGCCCGCAAGACCGGGAGAGTAATAAGTACAGCCCGGGGTAACACAGGAAGGACTAGAAACCGTGGCTGAACGTCCATAAAATGCAAAGCCGAGGGTTACTTGCTTGGGGTCGATGTCATTTCTCCATAGCAGATCCAGGGACGATTTAATCTCTGTGAGATTCGTGTGCGCATTCAAGTATGGGCCGGTCCAGATATTTTTGATGTCCCAAGCTCCGTGGAGATCATAAGTCATGATATTAAACCAGTCGACAGCCTTTGCGAGTTTTTTTATGTCGAAGTGTTGAAGGTACCAGTACGATGCCGGTATAGCCATTGTTAGCCCATCGCGCCCTCCAGTGGCTCTCAATGATTGCTTGAGATTTGCCATAAATGCAGGGTAAGCTGCGAAATCAGATCCGCGCCCATTTCTGTCTGGGGCGCCGGGATACTCCCAGTCAATGTCGACGCCGTCAAAGTTGTACGTTGACATAAAGGAGATGAGCGATTTGATAAACTTTTGCTGGTTGGCAACATTATTGACGATATCAGAAAAAGTCGTGGCCGTAGGTCCTGGATCATTGAAAGTCCATCCGCCCAAAGATAAGTACACCTTTAGTTCATGATCTTGAAACTTAAGATTGGTGACTCTTCGGTATAGCTCAACAGAGTCAACACCGGCAGGCAGAACCTCAAAAGTGACAGCATCTATCATTCCAAATGCAAGATTGATATGTGTATAGACGCCGGCATGAAAATCATCTGGTCTGAAAGCATGGCAAGGTCTATTGGCAGCCCATTCCTCCCAGTAGCCAATAACGCGTTTGATATTCTGCGTATTATCACATGTAGGGCTGCGATCTGGCTCAATGCCGCAGAATTCCTCCGTCAGCCCACAATATCCGTACTTCGAGCAGCAAACATTCAATGGACAGGTTTCGATTTCGGAGTAACCTGTTTGGCCATATCCGGGATTGCAGTACGATTTACTGTCACAATTGTTCACGCAAATCTCGGGAGCGCAGTCTGAGAAACTTTTTGTCAGTTCTTCGTAGAAGAATGATATCGACTAGATGGGACATTGATCACTTACAATCTGGACCTAGCCCACAAAATCCGGATTTGGAACAACAGCCAGTACCAGGCGCACACGGAGTTTTCTCATCACATGCAGATTTGAAATCGCAGGTTGAGACACAGTTCAGTCCTTCGCAAAATTCCGAACCAATGCCGCAGTAACCAAATTTTGAACAGCAGCCAGTTGCACAGAGCTTCGTAGCACTGCAATCCTGTGAAGTGACGCCTGATATCTGCAAAAAAAGCAAGAGATATGCAAATATGCCATACGGCAATGGTGCTACCCAGCAACGCATATCGCAGAATCGAAAGATTATTTGCGTGCAATAGGGAGTATAATTGGCATAGAATTGAGCGAACGGATAGAAAAGAAGAAAACCGTTACCTCTTTAGGCGACCAAGGCATCCGACACCGACATGGTCTCTAACGCCCACATCAAGCTCTCAAGCAGAAGAGAGTTTCTCCCGGATAAAGGGCAATTAAAATTGAGGCATTTATCAGACCAGCCATCATTCGCTCCGACGCTCAGGCCCTCGCTGCTGCATGCATATTCCCACATTCTTTTGAAATTGGCAAAGTGAAATATCTAGGTCGGAACCTGCAGTAGTGTCGTGAGTGGATTTTGGTTCAGCGACATCGCGTAACTTGGAGGAGGAGTGAATCTATCAGCCGCGGCCCGGCCTTCCCCCCCTCAAGAGTCTTCGTACGGCATTTTGCGCTAATGTACGCATGTACATAAGCCAGTTACAGAAAACCAAGCCCAAATCATACATAGTCACAACGCTGAAGCTCCCCGTGTATGGTAAGATCCTCGGCATATTCGGACACTAGTCAATGCTGAGTTTTCCGATAACTTATGCAGACGATCAAAGTACGAGGTAGCGTGTAGCATTGCCAAAGTCGCAGGGAAGCATTGCGGCGGTTATCGATCATTCCGTTGTCGTTCCTCGATCTGCAGGATAGACGGCCGCCAAGCTTCAGAACCGCTCTAAGCCAATGATAGAATCGATCGACAGGAATCGCTCCACTAAAACTATTGGGTTATGCAGGTACGGTGTACGGGAACAGGTACTATACCTACAGAGCCAAGGTATGATTTTAAATTTGACACTTGGCTCGTGCTATACCCTTCAACAGGAGCTCCGCAATTATTCTAGACTTCAAAGCACCTTTCAAGCATCGAAGAACAATGATATTTCATGTCTTCTCATTGTTTCGGGATCAAAGGGGCAGCAGCTCTCCGTCGATACAATTCAGCAGCACTTCCACAGATTTACTGGCGGCATCAATAGTATACTAATAAATCGAGACTATAGCAGCTTACATAGCAAGCTACTACAACGAGATGCGCTTATAGGCAATCTAGAGGTTGCTGAGACGCGTCTTATACAAAAAGCAAATTGTCCAAAAAATCGTCTGACGCTATATCACAAGAACGAGAGCTATCGACATTCCTCACCGCTGTGGATGAAATATCTATATCGAAAGGATCGTCCGTCAACACGACTTCCAGCCTTTTCATGGCTGCCTTCACTGCCGTTTATTGGGGCCAAGGTCGATGCAATCTATCACTTCCGTACAGAAGTTGCTCGATATAATACCGAGATACAGCAGAGCCAACAAAATTTGGATAAGTTCCCAGAGGTCAATTCGGCCATTGTTCGCTTCAACAAAGAATTCTCGACGCCGTCTATAGCTCTAGCAATCAAAGCGCGAACTCCTCCGTCCTGGACGATTAAACAAGGGACAGCTGTAGCAGATATTATATGGTCAAATGTCTCAATCAGCTGGTGGCAACAGGTTATTCAGAC
>JPKA01000218.1:0-15804 GCA_000750875.1 Pseudogymnoascus sp. VKM F-4517 (FW-2822) | reverse complement strand
TGAGGAGTGATGCGGACCGCACGTTTTTATCCTTTGCTAGCTTCCAACCATCATAGTCCTTCTTCTTGACATCGTCCTTAGCATCGTCAGAGTCAGCCAAGTCGGGCTCTTGTTTGATGAGCTTTCTAGATGCCTAGATAGTGGTTAGTATGCGTTCTTTATTATATAGTCGAAGGTTCTTGATTGTTATAGTCCTTTGTCAAGAGATTAAGTCTGCTGTGGCCTGTTCGTCATCGTTTGCACATGGGTTATTTGCGATGTGCATTATTAGCTTCATCATCGGATGGCAGGCATCCTTCATAGCGTCTTATGCTATTAGTAGAGCTCAATGATCCGGGGGAGCCTAGGAGACACAATGCTCAGGCCTATCTCCGTGGCTATAGCACCTAATTTTTAAGTGATTGAGAGTCTTTATTCCAATTACAGCTACTGTAACTACATTGATGATGCACACCCCCTATCTACCTAACAAACATGTTCCACCTTCCCCTTCCCCCTCACCCTCTCCCCCAACTCCGTCCTCAAAACCCTCCCAAAAACCTCCTCCAACAACCCCCAACAAACCCTCGTCACCGCCCCATCAAACCGCCCCTTGCTCATCTCATCCCTAATAAACGCATGCTGCGCCCCCGCCACCTCAAACCACGTAAACTCCACCCCCGCCTCCCGCAAGCTTAACCGTATCTTATCCCGTCCCGCGGGGGGCACATGCGTATCCAACGTCCCATGGATACACACCAGCTCGCCCTTGATCTCGGAAAACCGCGCAAGCGTATCATCAGGGTTATTAGCACCCAGCGTGGCACTATGCACATCCGTCGCGAAATACGCAACCGCCGCACTAATCCTAGGATCCAGCGCGCATCGAATCGCCAAGTGGCCACCGAGACACATACCCGTCGCCCCCAGGCGCCCCGTGCACGTCGGCAGGGCGAGGAGGGCGTCGATGGTAGCAGCGCTGTCGGCGTCGTAGGACTCGAGGGTCTTTTTGGCTTTGAGGGAGTTGCCGAGGTCGGTGCCGGGGACGTCGTAGGTGAGGGGCGTGGAGGGGACGAAGTCGTGGTAGGAGGAGGGGGCGGCGACGATGTAGCCGGCGGAGGCGATGGAGCGCGCGAAGCGGGCGACGGGGCCGGTGACTTGGTAGATTTCGGAGAAGAGGGCTACGCCGGGGAATTTGCTGGTGGTGGGGGTTAGATTGGAGGTGGACGAGATGGGATGGGGAGAGGGGTTGGGAAATGGGGTTTTGGAGAATGGGGAGGGGCCGTACGCGTTGGGGTAGCCGGGGATGGAGGGGTGGAAGAGGAAGATCCCTTGATGGATGTTAGTATGCGTTCAGTGGGTGGTGTGAGAGTGATGGGAAGGGGTGAGGTACTCATTGATCCCTCCACGCCGTCCGCCTTGGTCGGCACATCGATATGAGACTCTACAATGAGCATTTTAGCGGTTAGAGAGTGAATTGGAGAGACTGGTGTCGTTGGGAAGATGGAGCTCCCCAAGCTTCAATCGCGGAGGGGTCGATAGTGGGGGCGGGGCAGGGTGGGGTGGATAAATACAATATCACGTGAGGATATGCACGACGATGAATAATTTATCACGTGATATAAAAAGTGAATATACACGTGATGATAAAAGAAGCTATGCATGCAGTAGAAATGATAGTGGGGTATTTTTGGATTGGCGGTGGTTGGCAGGGCAAGTGACAACACACATTCGCCAGCTCAACGTCATGTTTGTGTGGTGCAGTAGAAGATACTTGGGCTGTACTTGGGCCCATCAGGCTGCGATGGGAATATTTTTTTTATTGCCAAGCAGGGCGACCTGCATTTCCCAATGGAAGGAATGAGTAGTGAGGGAACCGAGTATTTTTGTTGTATTCTGTACGACAATGGTTACCTACGTATATACTCCAGGAGCTGAATAGTTACAAGTTGCCAACTAAAAGTATGCACCAGTGCTATTTTGTACGACAGTGGTTACCTACTCCGTACGCAGATACTCCTAGTGCATACTTTAGTTGGTAACTTGCAACTATTCAGCTCCTGAACTACGACTAAACTACGCAACATTAATTACCAACTATGGGCCACTACGACTAAACTACGCATGTCTGGTGGTTTCTACGGTTACGTATTCTGTTGTGGAGTGAAGATGGAGTTGAAGTGGGGTTATGGTGAGTGCTCGAAGCTGGTAGATATGCCAAGAATGGGCAAAATGTTAGCAAAATGGTAGGAAATGGCAAGAAATAGCAAGAAATAGTAAGGAAATGGTAGCCTTGCGGGTCAAGCAAGCGGTGTGGTACATGCATTTGTGTGCCATATTGTATGTACTTGCCAAGTACCTTTAACCCCTCATAGAGCTTTATCGGCATAGCAAAACACTCTCAAACGCTCACCGATCGACCATCAAAAACTCATCTGTCAGGCTCGTGCTTAAATTCTAAAAAATTAGAGAACATTCTCCAGCTTCAGGGATCGTGCAGCTCAAGCCACAATTAAATCCATACAATTGTCCATAATTAAATAACTAAATGCCTTTAATTCCTTTATCTTCCCCCGGCTATGACGTTGTTGCTGGGCCTTCCCGCGAATTTTTGCGATGATCCCAGAATGTGCGTGGTGGTTCCAGCCACTAGCGCCATTGGCTTAGAAGATGCTGGAACTGCCTGGAAACCACCGCCTGCTGCAAGCAGTGCATACAAAACCTCGAATCTTCCTCGCACACAATTTCTTTTCTTCCTTCTACTTCATACCATAACAAACCTCCTCCTTCTCTCCTACACAAAATTACAATTGCTCTTCTACTTCAACATCAAGGTTGAAGATTCTTATACCAACACCACTTAATACATCTACACACACAGAGCAACGATGTCTGCGTACGTTGACCCCACCAAACCTCACTTCCCCTCCACCGCCCGTGCCAGTGCAAGCGCCTGTGCCACCCCTTCTTCTGACAATGTACTAACTGGCAACAGCATCGGTATCGATTTGGGTACCACCTACTCGTGCGTGGGTATCTACAGAGATGACCGCATTGAGATCATTGCCAACGACCAGGGCAACCGCACAACCCCCTCGTTCGTTGCCTTCACTGACACCGAGCGTCTGATCGGTGATGCCGCCAAGAACCAAGTCGCCATGAACCCAACCAACACCGTCTTCGACGCCAAGCGTCTGATCGGTCGCAAGTTCGCCGACGCTGAGGTCCAGGCCGACATGAAGCACTTCCCCTTCAAGATCATTGACAAGGGAGGCAAGCCAGTTTGCCAGGTCGAGTTCAAGGGCGAGACCAAGGAATTCACACCCGAGGAGATCTCCTCCATGATCCTCGTCAAGATGCGCGAGACCGCTGAGGCCTACCTCGGTGGAACCGTCAACAACGCCGTTGTCACCGTCCCAGCTTACTTCAACGACTCCCAGCGTCAGGCTACCAAGGATGCCGGTCTCATTGCCGGACTCAACGTCCTCCGTATCATCAACGAGCCTACCGCCGCTGCCATCGCCTACGGTCTTGACAAGAAGGTCGAGGGTGAGCGCAACGTCCTGATCTTCGATCTTGGTGGTGGAACCTTCGATGTCTCTCTCCTCACCATCGAGGAGGGTATCTTCGAGGTCAAGTCCACTGCTGGTGACACTCACTTGGGTGGTGAGGACTTCGACAACCGTCTCGTCAACCACTTCGTCAACGAGTTCAAAAGAAAACATAAGAAGGACCTGAGCTCCAACGCTCGTGCCCTCCGTCGTCTCCGCACCGCATGCGAGCGTGCCAAGCGCACTCTTTCGTCCTCTGCCCAGACCTCCATCGAGATCGACTCTCTCTTCGAGGGTGTTGATTTCTACACCTCAATCACCCGTGCCCGCTTTGAGGAGCTGTGCCAGGACCTCTTCCGCTCCACCCTCCAGCCCGTCGACCGTGTCCTCTCGGACGCCAAGCTCGACAAGACCAAGGTTCACGAGATCGTCCTCGTCGGAGGTTCCACCCGTATCCCGAGAATCCAGAAGCTCATCACCGACTACTTCAACGGCAAGGAGCCCAACAAGTCCATCAACCCCGATGAGGCTGTTGCTTACGGAGCGGCTGTCCAGGCTGCAATTTTGTCTGGCGACACCTCGTCCAAGTCCACCAACGAGATCCTCCTTTTGGATGTCGCTCCTCTGTCTCTCGGTATTGAGACTGCCGGTGGTATCATGACTCCTCTCATCAACCGCAACACCACCATCCCCACCAAGAAGTCCGAGGTCTTCTCCACCTTCTCCGACAACCAGCCCGGTGTCCTGATCCAGGTCTTCGAGGGTGAGCGCAAGCGCACCAAGGACAACAACCTGTTGGGCAAGTTCGAGCTCACCGGTATCCCACCCGCACCCCGTGGTGTTCCCCAGATCGAGGTCACCTTCGATCTCGATGCCAACGGAATCATGAACGTCTCCGCGCTCGAGAAGGGCACCGGAAAGACCAACAAGATCGTCATCACCAACGACAAGGGCCGTCTCTCGCAAGAGGAGATCGAGCGCATGTTGGCCGAGGCCGAGAAGTACAAGGCTGAGGATGAGGCCGAGGCCGGACGCATTGGTGCCAAGAACGCCCTTGAGTCGTACGCCTACTCCCTCAAGAACACCCTCTCCGACGCCAAGGTCGACGAGAAGCTCGAGGCCGACGACAAGGCCGCTCTCAAGGCCGAGATCGACAAGACCGTCGCCTGGTTGGACGAGTCCCAGCAGGCCACCAAGGAGGAGTACGAGGAGCACCAGAAGGAGCTCGAGGCCGTCGCCAACCCTATAATGATGAAATTCTATCAAGGAAATGAAGGCGCGGCGCCCGGTGGAATGCCCGGTGGAATGCCAGGTGGAATGCCAGGTGGCGCTCCTGGTGCTTCTCACGATGATGGACCGACTGTTGAGGAGGTTGACTGATTGGGCGGCATCCAATTGTGTTATATCCGGAGTTTTATGGGAGCGATAAAGGAGAGTGATGATTGGATGCTTTTCGATAGCTGTAGATAGCTATCTGGTAATACAAAAATGAATGTTTCATGACTTCCAAGCGACTATTTTATGCTTCGTGATTTGTGTATTTCATATGTTTTGTATTTTGTGTGTACTTCTTGTTTGATATGGCTAGCTACTATGTTCATTCATTATTGGCGTACCAGGAGAGCAGAAGGACAGAAGCCATGCCACCAATTCCATCTAATTAATCCCAGCATAAGTCCAGCACCAAGCCCATCTTCAATCGAAAAAAAAAAAAAAAAAAAAAAAAGGGACCAATGACGCCTCAGTATAGCCACAAGCCAACGCCTAAGCCCAGCCAACACCAAGGGACAGCAGCAACAATGCACAAGTCGAGCCAACCACCAGAGGCAACGACAACACCCAGCCAAGTCCACCTACAGGAGAGTAACAGCTACCAAAGTCCAGCCAACGCCTAAGTACAAGCAACGCCCAAGTCTGAAGGCAGAAGAGCCTCAATCCAGCTCAATTACCCCCGCAGGGCCAACTGATACAATGGTTAAATCTCCCTCATTCGACACTGCACCGAGTTCAGCTGTAGTGTACCGAGTTTTCATATCTCGACCCTCGGCAGGCTTCCACCCACCATATTGAGGTAGCGTGGGGTTCACATTCTGCACAAATCGTCCACCTTCTCCGTTGTATAAACACGGAGGCTGGCAAGCACACAGACGCCTCGCGGTAAAGCAGTAGTGGTCTCTGATTGCGTTCTTATCTGCAGTCTCGTAGACCGTGTGCTCCCATTGCCAACAATAGCGTCCTTCGGTAGGCTTGCATCGATGACTAACCTCCCCTCGACCCTCCACAATATCATTAACCAGCGCGGAATCATTCCTTGTCACTGCCTCCAGTAAATGGCGAAACCGGAGCAGGTTGATAAACGGTATGTTGCGGCGGTGGAGGACGGCATCATTGCAGTGAATGGTAATCCAGCCACGCGGCATCGGCTTCTGCTTCTTCCTCGACGCTGCTGTATATGTGAACAGGCGGCACGGCTCGACACCAGGCAACCTGTGTGACACAGTCTCCGTTCGGTCATTTATATGGGCCTCTACTAGCTCTAAACCGTACTTCACTTTTGGGGCTGTCTGGGAGGTAAGCCAGGCTCGAATTAGCGGCCACTTCTCCAATGTTTCCTCCATAATACCGCAGGCTGACTAAAAGCAATTAGTATATCAGTCAAGTTGGACAGCGTCTAATCCTACTTACTTCCATTCTCTTGTAAATGTCAGACATGTCTTCGTACGTCAGACATAGCTGAGTGTGAAGAGAACAGCGCTCGCAGTCGTTTCCATCTTCTGTTATCCGGCAGGGCCCTCCCTTTCTGCTTATGCAGTATCCACAGGTCGGCGAGATCTGGTGCCGTGGAAATTGGCCGTTGATGGTTGCTCCGGCACAATGGTGGTGTAGCTGGAAACACTGGTTTGGTCTCCATATCCCTGCTTCCGTTGCAGCCTTGTGGGCTGTAATATTCTTCATAATAAAGTCCTTTGCTCCCGGCTTATTGCTATCGAGCTCTTCAATGAGATCCTCAACGGTCATTCCCATCCTGTCCATCACGGACATGTTCTGTTTGCCCGCTCCTGTGAGTCGTAACACACGGACATTAGATTTCCTGTACGTGTCCTTCTTCTTGATATCATCCTTGCCATCATTAGATTCATGGTCAGCCTCTTGTTTGATGAGTTTTGTGGGCGTCTAGATAGTAGTTAGTATGCGTTCTTTATTCTTTGGTCGAACGTTCTTGATTATTGTAGTCCTTTGTCAAGTTAAGAAACACTTACTTCGGCATCAGATTGATCTGCTTCTTCCCTTGCGTGCTTGCTGTTCTTCCCTTTTGAGACCTGAAGATTGTTAACATATGAACTTACGTGTTTTTATTAACTCATATATACCTTTAATCTCTTCTGTTTCTGCACCTGTTGCTCGAGTGTTGCAATCCTTTCTTCAAGAAGTCGTAAGGTCTGTCGAATGTCATCCGTAGGCATCTCAGCTTCAGGCATTATATCCTGAGAGAAAGTTGGACACTGTCCAACTTCTTCAGGATACAAGGATAATTAGAAGTAAAACCCGAAAAAAAAAAAAACACGAGATGCACAGAGACGTTGGACGGGAGAAGGTAGAGAACGTAGAAGTAAAGTAAGGGCTGCAGGGTATGTGAAGTTGAGGAAAGAGAAGTGAAGTTGAGGAGAGAGAGGTGAAGTTGAGTACACTAAGCGAAGAGGAAACCACGACTCCCAGGTAAAGTATTGTTTACCTCCCACGTTACTTTCTACAACTTCAAGTCCAATCCCAAGAAATATGGACAGTCGCGAGGTATACAAAACCTACTTATTTGAATATGAACATAAGAATAATAGCTAACTTATTTAAAATAGGAGCCCCCTGCCAAGAGGCAGAAGATAGCCAGTTCGACTTTTCTCAACCTCATCCCTGGTGAACTCCGCAACGCTATGTATAAGATGGCCATTATCCCAGAAGACGCAAAGCTACAGTCCCGTACTGTGAAAACAATCTCGAAAAACTCGACAATTAGTCCAGAGGAAACTATCTGCAGCTTTTTCGTTGACATTGTTGATGCTAGTGGGAGAAGTTGGTTATTTAAAAACGACTTGGTCCGCGTCAGTGAAATCACACAAGAAATTCTATCCCTGATAACGCCTAAAATCCTATTCAAGACGATTAGCACTACTGCCTTGGAGATGTTTGTAGAAATATTCACATCGCACACTAGTGTCTGTGAGAACATCCCAGAACTTCACATCGAGGTCAATCTCATGGATGGCTTGGACCAAAGTGACATTCGGACGCTAGATCTATGGGAAGAAACCAAGTTACCTCATGGTCGCAATACGAAAGTGGAGAACAACGTCAAGAAGTGGCTTTCGCAGATACAGTTACTCCCCCAGGCGACGACCGTTCATCTTGTGTTCGTCCACATGTGGAGGGATTGGCGGGAGCTGCGGGGGCTGTCAAAAAAGTTTGGGTTATCACGTCGCAAGGTTACCTTCCAGTTTCCCCCGCCATCTATTGCATACGACGAGCACACCTTCTGTGTCGCCCAGACCATCGCTGCCGTAGCCGATATCGAAGTCTCAGAGCAAGCTGGCATCAGTCTAGCGAGAAGACAAGAACTCGTCAAATCGGGATGCAGGGGATTTAATCGTGTTCAGAAACGCTCGGACATCTAACAGTATATTGGATGGGAGAGAGGGAAGGATGGGAGAGAGGGAAGGATGGGAGAGAGGGAAGGATGGGAGAGAGGGAAGGATGCGAAGCATAGAAATAGAGTTACAGCTACACGCCGTCAAATCTGGTTTTCCTATTCTGCTTGATAGTGCGTAAAAGTCCATTTTCTCTACCATCTCTAAGGCGTACCATTCTTATCCATCTCCATCTTCGTCATCATATGCACTTTGCTCAAATCATTAGGAGAGTCTTATTTCCAGATGCACAGCCTTTTGCCTTAATGTCAATACTACCCCGAAGATATTCCTGCTTGTCCCCTCCTATCCCTGCAGAAAACCACGTGTCTCTCAACCCGACACGGCAAGAGCATCATCAGTCAGCTTGATCAGACGTTCCGTATAATCAGCCGCACCGCCATTACGGGTTGCTAATTGCTCGGCGTGTATAGCGAAGATCTGCTCCTCATAGAGCTTTAATGATGTCTTATCGACGCAGTTCCCAACTTTTACCATAATCTCTTCAATGGAGTCGTGCTTGATAACCCCTCCATGTTGGTCTCGAATAGCCTTAGCTTGCCATGTTAGATAATTCCTAAGTTCAATGAGGGCAACACGTATGCCCGACACAAATGGCCTCAAGTCAGCAGGGCCATCGGTCATTTCTGAGATTGTCTTGGTGCTGGCAATCTTCTGAACATCATCGGAAATGTCGATGTCATGTAAGATCGATTCAACCACTCTTTCCATTCTTTCTGCAGTCCACCCCACCACAGCCCGATCATGGCCCCACCGTAGAAACGCCAATAGGCTCCCGTATGGGAGCTTGCCTCCTATATCCTTCCGACGCAGAGCCGCATGAAGTTCGACAATGAGCAATGGGGAGAATTTCATGATTGAGGGATATGTCACCTATTTACATGTTAGAAATAGGCAATAGGTTATTATCCGTTTGTTACTTACTTCTAGTGCAGCGACGAGCTTTTCGGCATCTTCCTGCTCTAGTATGCTGTCGAAATCATAAAACGCCACAACTCCTTCATCAGTTGGCTTCTGAAGTAGATCAGGGAGGATGTCCTCTAGGGACTTTTTGAGTGAAGCGATTGCGGATGGGTCCTTTGTCATCGCATACATAGAGTAGTTCATCAACACGATGTTGGCAGCATTCGTAATGGGGGCAATGGCGATAATGCTGGACGCTGCTGGGTCTAGTCCCGTGGAAACTGGGATTACAGCGCGCTGTGGTGGCCGCTTATCACGTGCGGCGAGCCGTTTACACGCTGCACCCAATCTCCTCCTCCGCTCTTTAGTCGTGATGTCGTCAGGAATCCCGTCCCATATCTCCTGGAAAAAGAATATGGTATCCCCGGTAACTAGACGCATATTGCAGACGGCGTGCACCTGGTGACAAGCGACATAGTATTTTATGTGCCCAGTGGATATATACTCGCTCGTCGGGACCATCGCTCGAAGTACGTTAGCTTCCATTGGCAATGTACCTCGCTTTGCGCGCTCCTCGTCGCGCTTCTTGTTGCGACTCCCAATGACTCCTGTTGACTTGGTCGAAAAACGGCCTGGTTCTTTCGCGATGACTATGCCAACGGACATGAATTCAATCGTCTCTGGGCGCCCTTCGATCTCTGGAACAGTAGGTATAAGTGAGATTGTTTTGTCGTCGGCAGGCGAATCCACCTCAGGTTTGTAGGTTGTCGTGGTCTTTCCTCCTGATGGTGATTTTCTAACGAAAAACTTCTGTAGTCTCTGCCTCCCAGGCACTCCTACAACCATTTTATCTCTTTGCTCATTTGTGGCTATGTCGTTTTGAGCATCAATAATAACATCGATGTGGGCCGATTCGCCAGCAGGCTCTTTTTCTGCTTGGGGCAGATCGGTGTGATTCGTTGCTAAGCCTGATGGCCCAGCTTCACATGAAACTTGCCCACTTGACATTTCTAATTACTGTTCGTTAGAGTATGCCTAAACATATGAGGAGTTATTGAATAGTTACCGATTTATAAGTTTTTGAAGGAGAGAGGTTGAACGGGAGAGGTTGAACGGGAGAGGTTGAACGGGAGAGGTTGAACGAGAGAGGTTGAACGGGAGAGGTTGAACGGGAGAGGTTGAACGGGAAACAATAGGAACAATGTGAGGTTGAAGTAGCGAACATAAAACATCAAGTTCACCAAATCACCTCTATAGTAATATATACAACCTCACTCTCTCTCAAAGGGAAATCTTCGATCTTGATTACAACTCCTCAATGTAAGTACATATATTATATTACTATATTCACAGCTAACGATAAGATTTGGACAGTGTCCAAAAGTTGCCATGGACGAAGTTAAGGATTCCACTTTCGTAAACTTGGGCATGTCCATTGCTGACATTGAGCGGACTGTGAACACCCCTAAAAAGAGGGGTGTAAGAAGCAGCACAGGCTGCTCAATGTCAGCAATGAGAGATACCCTAGGAGGCGATATCATCAAAAC
The DNA here is from genome assembly GCA_000750875.1 of Pseudogymnoascus sp. VKM F-4517 (FW-2822). Lineage (NCBI taxonomy): Eukaryota > Fungi > Ascomycota > Leotiomycetes > Thelebolales > Thelebolaceae > Pseudogymnoascus > Pseudogymnoascus sp. VKM F-4517 (FW-2822). The sequence continues at coordinate 5,124 of JPKA01000218.1, read as the reverse complement.
AGTCACAAGCCCCCTGGCCCAGAACGAGCAATTAAAGCCAGTCAGTGGCTTAACTTCGTCAGCTGTTGAATCGATAAGATCATTACATTCACTCCTCGTCAAGGGGAAGTTTACAGAGGAGCAGCTTAAGGCATCTGTACATTCAGCAGTTGACAAGATGGCTCTCAGCCAAGTTAAGAAAACAGAGGATAGGAATGAGCAGGAAGGCAAAAAAAACGACGACAAGCATGCGAGCGACAATGGTGCTATCGCTGGTGATAACTCTACAGCAGGTACGTTGAAGCAGAGAAGGATTAATGAAACCCTTTCTAACATATATTCTTTGTTAAATTAGCCCTACGAAGAAGCATGAGATTGGCACAGTTGCCAGCAAAGTCGTACAACGAAGACCTTTCATTTATGTACAACGGAGAGGATAGCGACGAAGGGGATAGCGACGAAGGGGATGAAGGGGATGAAGGGGAGACCACGGGTCAAGAGTTTAATTGATTCATGCATAGCACTGATGCCATGGCGACTACGATCCTTGCGACCTTGCGACCTTGCGGCCCTGCGACCCTGCGGCTGGGAACCTTGCAACATTGCAGCTGGGAACCATGCGACAAGGCGACCTTGCGGCTGGGAACACTGTGGTTAGGAACATTATGCTGAGAGCCTTGCAATCTGCATGGGTTAATCCCAAACAATCACACCAGAAGAAGACAAGGATGCACTGATTGGAGGAAAAGCGTGGGTGGCTTGAGGGACATGGCGTTTCTAGCCAATTAAAAAAAATGCACTTGAACTTAAAGTCATCTTGGCACGCTAATATGCAACCTGGTGATGTATCTCGTTGACTCAATACCCTTTGCCGACGATATTCCAGATCTATCTACCTCAAGCGGTTGCCTGTTACATTCATAGCCTATGCTATCTGCGTATAACCCAATCCACCGAGCTCCTCTTGTTACTTTTCGCTGCCTTATCTCACTGAAACCTTCTCTCGATAACATTCCCCAGGTCTCTACATCACCGAGCACTTGTTCCCCCCCGTCGGCTCGTTTGGATTCTGTGCCTTCTCGACCTGTGCAATCATCAACTTGAATGCCTTGGTGACACTCTCATTGAACTGCGCGCTGGCCTCTGTCCATGCTCCTATCTGCCTACTCGAGGTCATTCCAAACTTCTGGTATAATTCCGTCCTTCCTCGTGATGCTGTCAGTGATCTGGGAGTTGTGAACGTGCTTTCTGTCGCGGGTGCGCCCTTTGTATAGATCTAGCTCGCAGTTGCCGGCGATGATCCTTATTGCGGTGACATCCCGTCTTTGGCCGGTGCGGTGCGCCCTCTTGATTGCTTGAGTCTCCCATTCCTGCTTCCACCAGGGGCTACACAAGATCACCACGTTAGCTGACGTGATGTTGAGGCCGACGCCTCCTGCAGATCTTGATATGAGCATAACCTTTTGACCGCCGGTTTGTTCGAAGTTGTGTAGGGTAGTAGATCGCCTTTCTGGAACCTCTCTGCCATCATAACGTAGGCACTCCACTGGATCGGACATGGAGGTGAACGCTATCTCGACAATGTCGAGAAAGTAGACGCTATCCTCGAAGATTAAAACGGAGCAGTCTGGATCGATGTCCGTGCACTGGTTGAATGCATCTATAATCGATACAATCCGGGTTGACCTCCAATTATCATCTTCCTTGAGCTTATCCCTCCATGCAGCCCATGCTGCTATGTCTGCCGCCTCAAAGAGTATATCGGCTGTCTGGTCGTTATCTGATAAGGGGCTTTGCGCTATGCGCATTATTAAACGCATCATCGGGTGGTATGCGCTTTGCATTGCATTAGTCAGGTGCATCCAGGGCACTGTGCCCTCCCTTCTCCGCCCCTTAGCAGCGTTGATATTCATAACTTTACGATACTTACGAAAGCTATCATTCGATGCATCAGCCTCTTGTGGTGATAGATCGAATGTGACAGTATTTTCGTAGAGGGTTGGGAGGTTAACTGTTTCAGCTGGACGGCGGATGATGAAAGCATTCAGGACTTGGACCAATCTCCGTAAATTCTTGCCCGTTGGGGGGAGGATTCTCCCTTCCTCTGATGTAGTGCTGAATATGTGTACCATTTTGCTCATACTGTCGATGCTGTGGTTCCCGACAAGCTGCATAAATGCGAACAAATCCACCCAGGTGTTGTCCAGGGGACTTCCAGTCAACATTATCGTAGACCTCGCAAGATGCTGTAGTTCTTGCACAGCCGCAAATGTAATCGATTCTGGGTTTTTTGCAGCATTGATCTCGTCAAGTACCAAGTAAGGGAATCTCATCTCCTGGTTGTAAAATATATCGGCAAAGAGTGGTAAGCCTGGTCGTTCTAGCAGAGGGCCTTTGCCATTTCCCGTCTTGGTATTTTTGATCTCGCTGATATAACTTTTGAGTTTCCGAAACTGCGACATCACAAATGTATATGATGTAATGACGACATCATATCGGACCAGCTCTAATGGGGATACATTAGAGTCTGTAAGCACGAAGACGGATACAGTGCCCTATTATACTAAAGTTAGCTACTATTTGATAATAGGTAGGTTAGGGGAACATACTGGGGTAAAAAATCTCTCGAATTCATGCCTCCATTGATCGAGACAACTTGCTGGGCCCACGACAACAGAAAACATGAGCTTGTTCCGAATTGCTGGGTCGAATTTGTCTTTAACGATCGCCATCATAGCGGGCAACGTTTTGCCAAGGCCCGGGGGGTCCGCGATCATCACAGCCCTAGTTGGGCTACTGCATGCTTTCTCAATCTTCCTCAGAGCGGCATACTGGAAGTCGCGAGGTTCTATAGCCAGATTTGGGCATGGACTCGGTTCTCCTGCTCCTGGAGCTCGGTGAAGGCTTGTCTAGTATTATATAAGTAACAGCATTAGAATAGCTACGGGCAACTTACGATCGACTCTCCTAGATTATTCAGCCATGTAATGGCTTCCTTGCAGTCTTCTTGTATCGAAGAAGATTGTGAAGAAGCCACAGCATCAGTAGGATCCCCCTGGTGTTCCTCTGAGATTGAAGCTGCCCTGTCTGTCTCGTTGTCTGTATCGTCATTGTTGCTTTTCTCGACAAGCCCATCCCCGATTGTATGGGATGCAAGTATGAATTCTCTAGTGTCGGTGTTGATCTGGCGATCTTGTGAGATCTCTTGAGTGAGGTCACTTAAGTTTCTTATGATCGAATCCATTGTTCTTGTCGTGAGTGGTGTTGGTGGTGTTGGCGGTGTCGGTGGAACGTGATGATATTGCAGGATTTAGACGGATAGGTGGTAGACAAACGGATGCCTGGTGATGTTGGATATGTTAGGCTTTCCAAAGAGAACTAAGAGAAGGGGAGAGGTGTATGGTAGAAGCTAACGTGGAAACAATGGGCAAGGTGTTGAGAATAACAAAGGACAGTAGGCGATATAATAAATGAGAAGTGAATTCTACCTGATAAAGAGATAACAACAACTATTGGATTCACTTACCCTTAGCGTCACTGCAGAAACTCCTCAGACATAGCAAGGTTATTATGTTGTACTATATGCATTCATCCTACCTTAATATTAGCAACCCTAGCGAAGGAGGCGCTCCTGGCGGCATGCCCGGTGCTGGTGGACCCGGTGGCTTCCCAGGAGGCGCCGGCGGCCCAGGTGCCACCCACGACGACGGCCCAACTGTTGAGGAGGTCGACTAAGCGCCAGGTTTCTAATGGTCAAATTATAAAGCTTTTTCGGTGTTCACTGGGTCAAATCACGAATTGTAGACTTGTTTATCTGCGGGTTTTTGCGTTTCCTTTTTACACTACGACGATACGATGAAAAAGGCTGGTGCAATAAAACGAGATTTTTTTTGTACTTGTGTATCTTTGGGCTGCCGATAGGGCGGTTTCCATAATGAAAGTCGTTAAATTTAGATATGCCGTTCCCTGTGCACTTGTGATGTGAATGATGATTGTAATTCTCCAACTCTTTCTCTGTAGATGGTCGTAGCCCAATTCACTCCCGATTAACAACCGCAACTGGCTTCGATGATTCTTGTTATATTCTCCACACAAGGCTTTCTTAACTAGAATACTCCTACTGCTGAGAAACCTGAACAATAACTCTATATAGCAGCCATTGTTTTCAGCAACCCGCATTAAAATCTAGACGCTCAGCCACGTAGAGCTACTCATACCGCCACAGAATCCAAGGAGTGGGCCGTATATCACAGCCACCCACGGGCTTAAAACAGCCTATAAATACTATTGCTACTCGAGCTTTTTACAGTGACTGTAAATAAAATACATGCGCTCAATAACTCAGTTCAATCTGTACAATCTAAGAATTTAGAACGAGGGTTTTGTATTATAGTTTCCGTAAGCTGGCATTAAAATCTAGACGCTCAGCCACGTAGAGCTACTCATACCGCCACAGAATCCAAGAAGTGGGCAGTATATTACAGCCACCCACGGGCTTAAAACAGCCTATAAATACTATTGCTACTGGAGCTTTTTACAGTGACTGTAAATAAAATACATGCGCTTAATAACTCAGATCAATCTGTACAATCTAAGAATTTAGAGGGGTGGTTTTGTATTATAGTCTCGTTAAGCTAGAGAAGGGTACTTGGATTTTATCCTTGATTATTATATTCACAGCAACTATAAATAAAATAAATATTTAAATTATACCTCTATTATCACTTCCATTCCTTTAAGAGGAGATCATTACATCTAACCTTCCAGAAGAGGAAGCTATAGAGTCAAATGAGAGCTTTCGACGATATAAGAAGATCGTGAGCATAGCGTACAACCCGCTCGCAAATGATGACGATCAGGCTACAGCAGACGTGTTGTACGAGGCATTTACTTGGTGTCACTACCTACTGTTGTTGATTGCTGCTTGCTGTCGGGGTAGGCTGCCACTGTTGCTAGTTAGTTACCGTTACTTCTTGCTGTCGCTGCTTGCTGTCACCGTTTCTGTCATGCTTGCTATTGCTGTCACCGTTACCAGTTGCTGTCGCTGTTGTGCCTGCTGTCGTAGTTTCTGTCACCGTTACCGTTACAGTTGCCGCTTGCTGGGGCGTTTGACTGGATCAGACATGAAGGAGAAGGCAGTCTGGA
>JPKA01000213.1:0-67680 GCA_000750875.1 Pseudogymnoascus sp. VKM F-4517 (FW-2822) | reverse complement strand
CCATCAACTCTCCCCTCCCCCAATCACCTTCCCCCCCATCCGAAAAAGCAAACAGGATCGCGCCCGGACCCCTCACGCCCACAGTACCGAGACACTCTCTCGCAGATCACACCGCCGCCGCCCGCCGCCACTTCATGACAGCTCGCCACCATCGCTCCAGAGCTGCCTTCGCGCCAGCCGGACCGGACGTGCCCTAGACAGCTGGACGACTCGCTCGCAACCTAGCCGCCCGGGAGCGGTCCGATTGGCAGCCTCTGTAGTCCCGTGGTGCGGTGCGCGGGCTATTGGCTTGTGCTGGGAGGATTGTGGTGTGAGGAGTAGAGTAAGCTCTGGGTTGTAGTGGAGGACCGAGGGGCGTACGGTGGTGCTGATGGGGGTCCTAGGAGGGGATAGCTGGGTTTGGGAAGTTGGTTAGGGGCATTGGGAGACAGGGTTGTGAGGAGGTTCGCGGCAACGAGCGTGGCAGGTTCCGTAGGATGGCGGTGGCGCGCTATTGGCTGTGGCGGATGGCGGCAATCTGGGGATTTGTAGTGTTAGTCAAAGTGGCAGTTGTTGGACGAAGGGTCTTGGCTGCTTTCTGTAGGGGCCTATGCGGAGTTTCGCTGGGCAGTGGGTTTGTGGCGGGGTGGGTTGGGTGTGCTGGACAGGTTCTCGGTCTTGCTCCACCTGTACAGTGCAGTTCGTTCGCTCGGTTTGAGATAATGCGAGACAGGGCATGGTTCAGGGCCGTGTTGTGTCCGTGCTCCTTCGCAATCCTGTCCAAAACGGCCGCCCGAAGAGGAATCGAAGGAGAGCATCTCGGATGGACCGACCACGGATCATGGTAGCCGTGCCGATACGGATCGGGCGTTGGATGGCCTTCGGAAAAATGCGACAGGATGTGCTTGATAAGCTGGACTACGCAGCTACTTACTGTACTTCATGCGTCTCTAGTTCGATCCTTCAGATGGCAGGACCGTTGTTGGGCAGTCGAAGTCGTCAGTACTGTAATACTGCTTTAAGCATTCCAGCCTTCGTGAAACTCTACTATAGATTTTGAACTGTATATGACCGGCCACGTTTCTTAGGTATCATTGTACTAGGTTCTACCACATGGAATGTTGCATTCCGTCACTAACATCGTGGGATTTACCCGGTGACGGTGGTGATGGTGAGCTCCCAAAGTCGCACGCCAGCACCATGAGCCTGTCAGTCAGCACATGCCGTTTCTTCTGACCAGATGGTGGTACTGTGATCATCCTACCGGGTGTACGTTAGCAGCACCGAAACCAGGGATTCAATTATCCAAGAACGAGCCTATACAGACATGTTTTCCGCGGTGTGCATGCATACCGCACTTTGGTCGCATGTAGTACATATGTGCCCGTTCTCACACCAGTCCTGTAGCTGTGTCAGATTTTTGCAGAACCCTGCAGCAGTCCCTCACTGCGGCATCCATGTCGTTGCCAGTCCTGTGGCTGCGGTACCTGCATCGCGTCCTGCGCACGATGTGATAGGTTCATAACAACGCTACTCGATTTCATACTTGGGTGCCTGGGATCAGGCCGACTCTCCCGACAACCATCTGAGCAGAATCGCATGGAAAGAATCGCACTCCATGTTGTGGCTGCTGAATATTGTGGGGTATATTATTAACCGACAGCTGGCGTCTCCCTTTCATCTCCCTCAATCCTCGTTCTAGAGCCCAAGGTGAGGGGCGGCAGGGACAGGCCGTAGCTCGACAGGGGACAGCTGGACCCGGACAGCTGTGGGCTGTGTATATCGCCGGGGCCGGGCAAGCTTGGTCTAGAGTATCGTAGCTGCTGTAGTGGATGGTAGCCAAGCAAAAACTAAGTGGTAGTGGCACGACGGTTGGGCAATAAACACAGACGGTTGGATGCTCACATGCAATGCGAGCGCTGGAGTGGTTGTGCACCGCGTATTTGGAAATCTGGACGCCGGGTTTCCATTCTCGATAGCGTGTCGATTCTCTCACGATTGGGAATAGTGATCCTCTCATGCCGTCCATGCGGGAGTACTGGCGTAGGTACTGTAGGTACTCTACCCTGGAGAACAGTGCACGCTACCACCGCCGTGCATGCTGTTTAGTGCTCCACACAGTGCAGAACCTGGCTATTCTGTAGATCCCTGAAGGGAAATATATTCCCTGGGTATGAGAGAACGCTGAAGAACAAAACATCTCATCTCTGGGCCTGGTCCCTGGTAGTGGAAGGATCTCTCCGTTGTTTCCCCGTTTGGGCAGTAACCATAGTTTGTCTCACGGATATTCTTCTAGACTGCTCGGCGTCAACGACAGAGAAATGCCGCTTTTTGTCCTCGAAGGGGACTCTAGTTGCAAATCTTGGGCGTATTCTTGCCCCTCGTACTTCATAACGAGCCATAACTGTGGAGAATGGACTGTGTGGGCCTGGCTGCGGGAAGACTTGCGGAGCGTAGGCGTACAGTGGACTGCGATCTATTCATGGGTTAGTGAGCTGATAGATTAATGGAGGGTGAAGGGTGAGTATACCTGCTAGAAGAGGAAATTCGCCCCAGGATTGGCTGTGTAGTGCAACGATTAAACGGCATATTTTTGCTGTCTTTTTTTTGCTTGGTTGGTGTTGACCATCAGGGCGGGCCTCGCTGTGCGTGCACTTCGGTGAAAATATATTTCTCGTTGATCTTCCCTTCTCTCTCCGCTCTCTTCACTTTTCTCCCCCACATCGCTCTTCTCCTGCTGTGACTATTATATCCACTGCGCGCCTTGCCGTCCTGATTGCCTGGTTTACATGGCTTGATCCACCCAAGCTACTGCTGTTTCGACGGAGCTCTTTGTTCTGGCCACTCCGAGTCCTCGTACCGCGCTCTGATAAACGCTTACAACAACCAGCACCCCGCCCCCCGCTGTCCTCCAGAGTCCTACCCTTTTTTTTTTATCCCCCCCCCCATTACAAAACAACAAACCTCCCGACATATTTCCACAGTTGCTGGGTGTATGTTCTGCTTGGACGAGGCATACTTTTCAATAATTGTTTATTCAGGAGCTGTACATTGTTTGCCTTCTTTTTGCCACCATTTCAGCACCTTTTCTTCTCACACGCCAATCCAATTGCGAGTGGATTTCACTTCCAACTCATCGCCACTCTAACAATACACTCCACCAAATACATACGACATTTGTTTCTTGAGCACGTCAACAGAACAACGACTCCCCCGAATCAAAAGCGCATTATTCCTGCTCTATATCAGATCGATCTATTCATCTTCGCATTGTATATTACCGCACTCAACTTGTGTATTTCAACACATTTGCGTGTTTTCTACTCCAATCCAGGCCAGGAGTACTCGTTCCCTTGCGACCTTCGGATCAGACCCCACCTAAACCCCTTATCTACGACGCCAGCCAGCACCCGATAAGATGGGTCTCTTCAGCAAGAGCTCGTCCAACAGGACCTCCTCCAAGCCGTCCATAAGTGAACGCTCAGCTTCGCTCGCCTCCTCAAACTCCTCATTACAATCTCCAACTTTGGGATTTGGAAAACGCTCATCGCAACCAACAAGCTCAGCTCCGTTCTCTCCAACAACAACCGCCCCGTCGCATCGTCCTCAGATCCCAATGCCGAAAGCTCCAGATCCACTCGTCGACCCGGCTGCATACCTGCGCAGCATCGGATCGGTCAGGGCAAGATGTTCAGTGTTACTGGAGAAGGCAGTGGATAATAAATTAAACCATTTCGACGTGGACATGTCCAAGTTCGACGACACGGTGGCTTTCGTTGTTTCGATCATCAAGGTACCGTTACTCTGACCCCGCACTTCGGGCTCTACAAGATTGCATCTAACCACCATACAGCGAGACTTTGCACCAGACTATGCGACTATTCCTCCCCATGGACGCTGGCAACATTTCAATGTCGGCGGGAAAGACCGAGTTACCCACCTTTTACAATCATGGCCCAGCTCCGTCGATACGTCTGAGCGGACCCGTCGCCTTCTCGACCTATTCCTAGTTTCCGTGCTTCTCGACGCTGGAGCAGGCACTGCTTGGTCATACAAATCGAAGGAGAACGGCAAGATCTACCGTCTGAGCGGACCCGTCGCCTTCTCGACCTATTCCTAGTTTCCGTGCTTCTCGACGCCGGAGCAGGCACTGCTTGGTCATACAAATCGAAGGAGAACGGCAAGATCTACAGAAGGAGCGAGGGTCTCGCAGTCGCGAGCTTGGAAATGTTCAAGGCGGGCATGTTCTCTAGTGACCCAGACCAACCATTCCGAGTCGATTCCGACGGACTGAAGGGTTTAACGGTTGAGTCCATGGGCAAGGGCCTCCAGGTCACCGCACAGAACCCCATTGCTGGCCTGGATGGCCGCGCAAACCTCCTAATCCGCCTCTCCAAGGCTCTGGAAAACCGCCAGTACTTTGGTGACGATTCACGGCCAGGAAACATCATTGGTAAGATCATCCACTGCATCGCGCAACTTCCCGCAGCCACAATACACTAAACAGAACTATTACTAACTTCTCCAGATTACCTGATATCCCACCCAACCACCCACATCTCTTCCGTCCCCATCGTTCCCCTCCCGACTCTGTGGCACGTGCTCATGGAAGGGCTCGGACCCATCTGGCCCGCTTCCCGCACAGTGGTGGACGGAGTCAGCCTTGGCGACGCCTGGCCCCTCTCTTCTATGCCGCGCGAGTCAAACAGCGCCGAGTGGGAGACCATCGTCCCGTTTCACAAATTGACACAATGGCTGTGCTACTCCCTCATGCAGCCCATGTCCGTGTTGATGCACATTCACTTCGCCGGCGCGGAGCTCATGACCGGGCTCCCCGAGTACCGCAACGGAGGACTCTTCATCGACACTGGTGTGTTGACGCTCAAGCCCGAGCAGATGGAGAGGGGACTCGCAAAGTTCGCGAGCGAGGCGGAACGCAATAACAAGAAGTGCATGGAGGTTGTGCCCATGTTCGAGGCGAGCGATGATGTGGTTGTGGAGTGGCGCGCGGTCACGGTGGGCTTCCTGGACATGCTGCTCGTGAAGGTGAATACCGAGCTTGGCTTGAGTGGAGAGGAGGCCTTGACCCTGCCGCAGATGCTGGAGGCGGGTAGCTGGAAGGTATGTCATTTCTGAACAGCCAACCGATTTTATTCTGGGCACAAACTGACAATCAAACAGGGTGGTCGCGAAATCGCGGAGGTCACAAGACCAAACACCAAGGAGCCGCCGATCATGATTATTAGTGACGGAACGGTCTTCTAAGCAAGCATCCTGACGGAGCTGCATTTATATGACCCGAGTTGGTCAACTTTCTACCTTTTTTGCATTTTTTGTTAAGATGTTTCTATGACTGAACGATACCCTCGACGGCGAGTACGGCGGGGCGAATACGATGGATTATGACTACTATGATACTAGAGAAAGGGTGGTGGGGGGGATAGAAAGGGGGTTTTCTGCATGTGGTGAGGTTGGGACCTCAACTTTCTTGTTGTGCCCGCGACGGGACTGGATTCGGGATGGTGGGGGATTATAGGATGATGGGACTTGGCATGGGCATTTGATCGGATAGCATGGAATGCGAGGGGTTAGATACTGATGGGCCTTGAGGGCGGTGGTGGTGCTGGTTCTCATCGGATAGCGCTGGGGAGAGAGATGCTAGAGATAGAGAATCGATGTGTGTACCAAGATGAAGCTGTTTGTGAAGTAAAATCCGTGATTGACGGTGTTTTTGAATAGTAGATGGATAGTGAGATAGTGAGATCGCGGGGACGAGAAATTACACCCCAGCCGCGATCTCCCTTCGACGATCACCCCACCGTCAAGAGGCCACACCGTGGAAAACTTTCCCCCGGGGGAATTTAACAATCCATCAGAGGATCACATTGTGCCGTCTAACACAAACTGTAATACCGTCACGGAGAGATAGGACTGTGAGAGAAACTGGACACTGGCGGGACGACGGGGGGATGATGAGAAGACGGGAGGTGAAGAGAAAACGACCAGTAGGAATGGGGTCGCAGGAGAGAATTGCCTTCTTTTGCCTTGCCTTCTATGCTGTTCTTTGTACGTCGTGATGCTTGGATTGCAGGTTGGTCGTGGGCCGTTGGTCGTTGTCGAGGTTGACCAGATGTGTCACGCAGTAGAGTGGACTCGTGATGCTTGGATTGCAGGTTGGTCGTGGGCCGTTGGTCGTTGTCGAGGTTGACCAGTATATGTGTCACGCAGTAGAGTGGACTGATCATCTGATGGTTTGAAGGTTAATCTGGCGCTCTTGAGGTTTGGTTGGCTCGAGTAGAGAGGGAATCAAAGATTCGAATGTCATGGTTTGTAGTTCATAAACACATACATATATTACTATGCTGCAGTGGAGGCGTGTAAGGCAAATAGAGTCAGTCTACGGAAACAATCCTAGAGCATATGCATCTCTGAAGAAGGTAGTTTTGCATTTGGGCATGACACCCGCCTGTGGTATCCATTCATCACTGCCCTTCCAGGGTGAATCTTCCGCACACCCGTATTATAAACATACAGCCCGAACTCTCCGCCCTCAAATACGCGATTGATATCTTACACAGACCTCGCCGGGCCTTCCACTTGCTCTCCGCATACCGAACTCCAAAAACGCATCAAACGCCTCTCACCCACATCCCAAGCACCAATATCCCCTCCAGCCTCTCTATCCCAGCAACCTCCTCCCTCTCGCCTTCAACCCAAACCTATCCGCTCCCGTCGAATGCTGCCCGCGATCCAAGCCCATCAATCCCACCAGCCCCCCGGCCCTCTCAGCTTTATACCTCCTCATCGCCTCGCGCAAGTGCTCCGGCGTCAACGGCCCACGCTTCACTTCCTCCTTATTCGTCTCCCAGAGCAGGAGTTCCCTGCTGGCGTCGACGGGCGTGGCGCCGGGTTTATCGGGGTCAACGGTCTGCGACTCCGCCGATGCTGCAAGCCACTGCGTCTGGATCTTGCGCGCGCGCTCGATCAGCTCGCCTGCGAAGACCTTTGTTACGGATTTCACGGCCATGACCACGTTACTCGGGACGGATTGGGAGAGCGTCTGGTTCACGAGCTGCAGGTAGGATAGTCAGCCAACTGCCAGGATTGGGAAAGCAAACAAACAAAAACTCACCCGTCGCACCACCGCATCAGCAAGCTTGCTAGACCGCCACCTCTCATACCTTGCGTACTGATCCGGATCGAGCGCCCCAACCAGCAGCGCGCGGTAATACTTCTCCTTCTCCTTCTCCTCATTCGTGCGTGACACGAGCGCCACATCCAGCGTGCCCACCTCATCGTCGTCCTCATCCGGACTCGCGCCTCTCGTCCCCTCTCTCTGCTGCCCCCCCGACGCCATCGACATCGCCGTGCTTCCCCCAACCAAACTCCCATCATCGGCGCCCTTGCCCTTGCGCCCGCGCTTCTTGGGCGGCTTCGAGACGACGCTGCCCGAGACCATGCTGGTGGCGTCAGCGGAGGGTGAGCGCGCGTCGGCGCTGTATGCGCGGTCGGGGTTGAGGCCGTCGGGGGGGAAGGAGGTTTGTCGGAGGGGGTGGGCGGAGTGTGAGGAGGTCATGGAGGGCTTGCGGCGTTTGGCGGAGTTGGGGCCCATTTCGGTGGAGCGACGCTTTGGGGGGAGGGGAGTGTGGGAGGGGTAGGGAGGGGAGACGGAGGAGCCGCCGTATTGGGGGGCGTAGGGTGGTGAGGTGGCCATCGTGAGTGAGGTTGTTGTGGTGGTGATGTTGAAGTCAGTGTTATGTCGACGGGCACAGGGCCACGCGCGTCCAGCGAATTGTATCCAGATCTGACTTCGAGGCTGGTGATGGTAGAGACGAAGGCGCAAGCTGTGACGCGATCTGTACGTAGAGGAGGTGTTGAGAAGTGGCCGAGTGAGTCGAAGAGTCGTCACTGAGATGCACGCCCGTGGATGTGATGGATGAAATGGAGGAAAGACGTCTGTTGGATAATCCAATCAACGGAGTCAAAGGACGAGGCTGAGAAAGAGAGGAAGGTACCACAGCTACGAAATAGAGTACTTGTGCCACCCAAAAGTCTAGCTAAGGTACTTTGCACAACACAGCGTTTACAGCAATGGGAATTTCAAAAAGGCCTTCAATTTCCTCAGAGCTATAATTGCCAGATTAGCTACTTGGGAATAAGAGAAACCTTATAAGCTTTATAAATATTTAAACATTGCTGGTATGAATCCCTAGCTATGCATGTATAGTTTCTTCCTGAGACTTCTTGGCGGCACGAGTACATGTACTCTCACACAAGGCGACCCAAGCAACGACAAAAAGTCGCTGTACCTTACTCGTTAAACCAGTAAATGGCTCGCAAACCCCACGCGCGAACATTATCGGAGAGGCGAACCCGACTACTGTACTGTACGGCGTGGGCGTAAAGTGGATGTGGACCCCCGGAATATGAGTCCGACGTTAGCCTTGCCAAAATGTCCCGCGGGGTCGTCATATAGATAAATTTCACTCCGGCCTCGCCTTCCATTCCTCCATTCTCCCATTCTCCCACCCTCCTCCTCGCCCCATTCCCTACCATGCCATCTCCAGCAAACATGGTAAAACTCACTGCCAACCCCGAGAGAAGGGTCATGCCAAATTCTGCGCCCGTCACCCCAGGAGAAGTTTCGCGCATCCCGACCCCCAATGGGCTCCCCGACGGAAAAGTAAAGAACGATGAGTCTAGCAAGAGAAGACGCCGCCGCAAGGCCAGAAAGCGCCGCAACAGCATCGGCAAAGCCCCGAGAGATCCTAGAGATGCCGTATCGCCACCTGAGGAGCTCGAATCGGAGACCAGGTCACCAAGCCCGGGCATTGATTTCGAGGGATTGAGCAAGCCCAGTAAGTTACGCCACCGTGTATATTTCAGCCCAGTGGATTGTCACTGACGCTGTCCTCAGGTATTGGAACGGTGGCACGCTTGGAAGAATCGCCAGAAAAGGCATTGGAGCGCCAGGCAAAGATTGCTGGTGCCGTCCGTACTATCCTGGAGTGCATTGGTGAGGACCCAAACCGCGAGGGCCTGCTCGGTACGCCAGATCGATATGCGAAGGCCATGCTCTTCTTCACAAAGGGTTACCAAGAGAACATCAAGGAGATTGTCAATGATGCGGTTTTCAACGAGGGCCACAACGAGTTTGTCATTGTGAAGGACATTGAAGTCTTCTCTCTTTGCGAGCACCACCTGGTGCCTTTCACAGGCAAGGTTTGTTGCCAAAACCAAGTTACATCAGTGACAGCAGACAGCTAACAAATTAACCAGATGCACATTGGCTATATTCCAGACAGAGACGTCATTGGGATTTCGAAGCTACCCCGCATCGCCGATATGTTCTCTCGCAGGTTACAAGTCCAAGAGCGTTTGACCAAGGACGTTGCTAACGCAATTATGGACATCTTGAAGCCACAAGGAGTGGCGGTAGTGATGGAAAGCAGCCATTTATGCATGGTTATGAGAGGCGTCGAGAAGACGTCCGCGACTACAATTACCAGCTGCGTCCTCGGCTGCGTCGAGAAGCGCGAGAAGACGAGGAATGAGTTCTTCAGCCTCCTCGGCTTGAACAGGCGGTGATATGTTTTGCATGTATTTGAGGGGCCATTTAGATTTGTGGAGACCATTTTGTATCAGCAGGTGGGAACGGTGGATGTCTGAAATTTTTGGACCATTATTGCGGCGGGCGTTTTAGGTTTACGATTGTTTGCGGTCTTCAACACCTAGCACAGGAGCGGCGTTTCTTGGTCTTAACGCCATACATTGCGTTGTCTTCGACACAAAATGTGTATTTACATGGAGGCATAGTGTCGGCGGTATAGATGGCTGGTCACACTACTCACAATTACAATTTGTTGCACATCGAATGGTGCAGCTGTGTTACTCATCAATGTTCGCGTTTCCACTTTCCAACCTTTCTAAGCTCTGGGTGAAGGCCTTGCTTGACAGCCTGGGCAACCGAACTAACAGATTGAAGGATGTTCTTTGTCACCTCTTCCACCGACTTTCCTGCGTCATATATGACCATATCCGAAGCCTCCTCCTCCTCTGAGTCATTCAGCGCATGGAAAAGTTTCCTAACCTTCTCCTGCATCTCTCTTTTCTCATATTTCTCATCCCCGTAGCCGCCCCTCTCCTCAGCAACTTCCGGTTCCAAGTCCAAGAATACGACTAGGTCGGGTCTTGGAAGGCCCACTTCTGGTTCCCGAGCCCATGGTAATGATAGCTGTGGGTTGGATTTTGCTGCACTGTATACCACTCCAGAGTAGTAATAACGGTCACAGATGACGGTAATACCATCTGCTATGTCCTTCTCAATCTCCTTCCTATGGTCTTGTTAGAATCTACTAGAACCATAAGCTATGACCCATGGGAAGCAAACATACGCAAGCTCCCATCTGTTTGCTGAGAAAAGGAGGTGGATAACGTGATCTTCCAGGTCAGATTTACTTTGCAGATAATTATTTATCATTTCTCCAATAACAGTAGTTCTATCTGTAAACAAATGTTAATGAGAGTCCAGGACAGGAACGGGCCGAGCGGCGGTGCTGAAGGGACTGAGTTACCAGGAAAGCGCCGAAGCTTGACTTTATAACCTTCACTCATGAGCGCAGATTCAATTCTCTTTGTCTGCGTCGTTTTACCGGACCGATCCAGCCCCTCCACCACAATAAAGGCCCCGCGCCCCTTCGCGTCTGTGTTTTCCATGGCTTGGGATTATACGTGAGGAAGACCAATGTGTCTCCGCATATTACCTGCTCGCGGCTGGTCATTCGCGTAAAGTGCCGCCCGCTGAGACGGCGACGCGATTGCCACTAGTGCCGCCGTTGCGATCTCAGCCTTGTCGGCCGAGCTTCAACTCACCTCCAAGCGTTCGCGACCATACCCAATTGTCGTCATAATACGGTCTCGCAACTGTTACTCGGAAATGCGCACATAGGAAGGCTCTTGATATTGCGATAGGATCGCAGTTGAGATTTATTCCTGTGGAATCATCGAGGAGCCACCACCCCCTCACCACCACTACAACATTTCGAACCTTGCGCCAACGACTGTCGCAAGCTATAGCATCGCAGATCATATTCATCAAGGATCGAGAGGCCTTTATCCTTCAACAGACGTTGAAAGACTCTCTTGAGAGGCTTGGCTACCTAGCCGGTCGCCTATACACCTTGCGAACATGGCGAACATGGCAGACCAGAAACTTGTGTGGAACGCCGACAACGTTCGTGATGTCGCAGAGTCGGTCGGCATATCGCAACTAGGTGAAGAGGCCGTGAGGGCGCTATCACAGGAAGTTGAATACCGCGTGGGACAAGTCATTGTGGAAGCGACGCGATTTATGCAGCAGGGGAAACGGACTGTTCTGGGAACGCAGGATATATCACAGGCTTTGAAGGTTTTGGACGTCGAGCCTCTGTACGGCTACGAATCAACTCGTCCCCTCAGATTTGGGGAAGCTTCGCTGGGTCCTGGCCAACCTCTATTTTATATTGAGGACGAGGAAGTGGATTTTGAGAAACTGATTAATGCGCCCCTGCCCAAGGTGCCAAGGGACCTTTCATTCACTGGTATGTCATTTGTTCAGCTATTTGTACAGCGATCTGACAATAAATAGCACACTGGCTCGCTGTGGAAGGAGTCCAACCCTCAATACCTCAAAATCCGACGACCGCGGAGGCAAGAACGCAAGAGCTGGTCCCTAAGGGCGCCAACGCCAACCCCACCTTGACCGCTCTAACGGGCAATGACAATGTCGGATTCAAGCCGCAAGTCAAGCATATCCTATCCAAAGAGCTGATGCTCTACTTCGATAAGATCCGCAGCGCCATCCTCGATGCCGACCCCGATGATGACGTTGTCCGCCTCCGCGCCGCCGCTCTCGCCAGCGTCGAAAACGACGAATCCCTCCAGCAGCTCGTGCCATACTTTGTCCAGTTCATTGCTGAGAAGGTGACACATAGCACAAAGAACATCTTTGTCTTGCAAACAGTGATGGAGCTTGCCTCGGCCCTCACAAGAAACGAGCGCCTCTTCATTGACCCATACACCACGACTCTCTGCTCCTCTGTACTTACATGCCTCGTCGGCCGTGGCCTCACAAATGCCACCCCGGTGGAGGTCAAAGACCACTACAAGCTCCGCGAGTTTTCAGCGTCCCTCCTGGGTCACATCGCGAAGAAGTACGCCAAGTCGAGTCAGCAGCTCAAGCCGCGTCTGGCACGCACTGTCCTCAAGTACTTCCTCAACCCAAAGAAGCCGCTTGACCAGCACTACGGCGCCATCAGTGGTTTGGTCGCTGTGGGTGGTCCAGAGTCGGTGCGCATGCTTATCATCCCCAACCTGAAAGCCTATAACTCGGTGTTGGCCAAGGGACAGACTGAAAGTCCGCTCGATGCGGAGATGGTAGTCGGTGCCCTGATGAAGGCGATTAGAGGACTGGAAGAGGATGCAGCGGTCCTAGCTAATGGGAACGGAAACGGTGTTGAGGAATTGTCAGCACAGGTGGAGGAGTTTGTGGGGCCTATCATTGGTGGCCAGATCAGTAAGCTCGGTGACCACAAGCTTGAGAAGGCGATCCTGGAGTGTCGATCATGATTGGGCGAAGGGAAGGTTAGAGGAAGGCTCAGAAGCATGTAATGGCGTGCGGAGTTTAGGGGTTATTAGTGCAAAAAGCACTTCGACACAGGCAGAATCAGGGATAGGGGGATGAGGGTCGGCTCGGCTTGTAATACGATGCTAGTTCTCGTCCATAATACACCCAAAATATTCACGTTTACTCCGGACGTCCCGTCTGATGCGCCGTTCTCTACATGCTTCCCCACCCTCCGTCGAAGAGCCCCCGAAATAGATTTAACAAGTATTTTATTCCACAATCTGTTCTTTATCTTGATACAGGCAACTCCATTCCCGCACGATCAATGTAACCCCCTGCACACACCCTTTAAACGAAGATAGAAAGGTACAAGCTCGACGCGATAGACAGTCCAACCACAGTCCACCCAGTCTTGATAACAGCCTGGTTGGATAACGCACGTCCAGTATCCCACACCAAATGCCTAACACCAGCGAAGGCATGGAACGTAAACGGAGTCGAGAGCAGGAACTTGGTCGCAACCTTCGCAGCGATCGGCCACGCGGCGAACCCAGCCGCCAACGAGGCAGACCCCAAGTTCAGCCCCAGGGCCGGCGCTGCCAGGTATCCGATCCCGAAGAGGTAGAAGGACCCGGCCAGCATGGTTCCCGCGATGCGGTTGAGCGAGGACGCGTACCATGTGATTTGCGGGCGGTAAATGGTCAGATGCGGGGCGATGGGGCGCTTGCTGCGCTGCTCGACGAGGGTTTTGTAGGAGTCGGCGGGGGTGAGCTTTTGCGTTGCGACGGGGCTGCGAGATGTTAGTAGGAGTGCGGGAGTGGGAGGAGCCCGGGGGCGGCGGAGAGGGATGGGTCGTACCGGGTCTGGATCTGGGATGTGAGGGCGACTGGCGCGGCGAGGTTCTTGGACGCCGCTTGGGAGATCACCGAGCGCTGGGCGACTAAATGGGAGTTATGTTAGCAGCTGTTTCCTGGAGCCCCGTCTGATGCCGGGACGTAGCATCGTCATTGCGTCGGATCGGGGAAGGACGTACAACGCCTCAGCGCCTGCTGCGTTGCTCTCTGCGCAAGCATTGTGGCTCAATTGATGACTCGGGTTTGCGTTGCAGCTTCGATCGGACAATGGCAAGGAGAGTACGTTGTGTGGTATAGGACTCCAATCAACACGCTGAGGAGGCTCGAGAATTCCCGATATCAACTGTTACCGAGGACCCGACTAGTGACGATTGAAATATATCGGCTGTGATTGGTTAGAATTTAGGGTCATTTGTATATCACGTGACTGTCGCTTCGGACCAGTGGTATGTTTGAAATTCTCGGCGAAGGCTTGAGCTTCTTCTCTCTTCAACGAACATCAAAAACATCGCCTTGCCGTCATTCTGAGGATAGGGCAGCGGCGATGTATGGATACCACTTTGGCGTTATGTCATCGAGGTGTCTACCTTTGTTCTGAGAGCAGATTGTTCTGTCGTTAATCTCCGACCAAGGAACTCTATTCTTGAGTCAGTTTCATTTTATGAACTACATCCAAATTTCCTTCCTCAGTTATACATCTACATAGCTTTAATGTCATGCAATTGCCACACTCTCTCCATTTTATCTTCCTGTCAGTGTGATTGTGAATGGCAATGGTGCTTTGGAGACCACGTCTTGTGGGCTGCGAAAATTCTACGCACGTCAAGTCGAAATAGTGGGGTCCTGTCAACGCAATTTATCAAAGCATAAATATATAGCCGCTTCAGTAAATTTTGATAGTGATAGCTTTAGATTTTATCTCTTAATACCAACCACTACTAAATTCCTAGGACTCTGTTTGTAGTCGAAAACGGCTTCAACCCAGCAGTCCTTCACCAACTTCGGGTGCTCCTTCAGGTACAGCCACCTGTCAGTGACTATCAAGCTCTCCACAACTCCAGCACTGAAAGCCATAAGACTCCACATTATGCTGAGTTCCTTTTTCCTGGGGCCATACTTCCTTGCGTATACTTCGATGTCTTCATCTGTCAAAGAACCCATCTTCTCCGCAATCTCCTTCCCACGGACTGGATCGCGTGTAAGCTTCTCAACAGCACCCTTAACGTAATCCACAAAGGACACATAGCATCCTTTCCGTAATGAGCCAATGATCACTGGATCTGTACGGTCATTCTTCAGTGACTCCGACCCAGTGTAGCTACCATGAGGCGGCGGTGCTGCGCTAACTACACCTGTATCAAGAAACACCTTCTGTAACAACGCTCTATAGTAGTGGCGTGTAAAGAAAGCGTCACTCTCCTTCTCAGTCCAATTCTGCGGTGCCTGAACCGCCATCATGCGAGCAGTGATATTCAGGCGGATTCCGTCTCCATTATGGGTCCCGACGCGCTCGCTCATCGGGTAGCCATGCGGATCGAATGCTGCCGACTCACGTGCCGTTCGGGCATTCACCGGCTGCAGATTTGGGCGTAAGATGGGGTTCTTGTAAGTGGGTGGGCCCAAGCGCTCAGTAAGGAGGTTGTAGCAGCAGCCAACAATGGCAACCGCATTTACCGACGGGTTTAAAAGGAGCGAGCGGATGCCGTGATGTGAAAGGTTGCCACAAGAGTGAATAGATATTGTCATAAGGCTCCTCTTGGCATTATCTCCTCCGAAAGCTTGGTTAGAGCTACTATTGCCGTGGCAACATTGGCCTTGGTGACTGTTACCATCCTCGAGCCCGATGGTGGCCACAGAAGCAGCGAGATTCGACTCTACCTCCACCTGATCAATTTGAGGGATAACTTCAGAAAGATCTCCATCATTCAAGCGCTGTTCGACATATTGAATAGACCCTTGGCCTTCTCCAGTCGTGTATATAGTCGCAAGGTCCCTAATTGGTCTGAAATCAGCCACATTCTCCGTTGGTGTAGTCTGGGACTTTGCAGCTATCCTTTCCTCCTTCTCCTTTTGCGTATTATCCGATATGTCATCATCCATCTTTTGTCGATATATCTTCTTGTTCCGCATTACAACCTCTCTCTCTGCGAGGCTCGTAAATATATCCATGTTCTTCGCCCCGCTGATATTGATCTCCCGGCCCTCGACTGCAATAATGTGCTTGTTATAAGGCGGATTTGCCAGAGCCCGGCCGAGATAGTTCTGCCCGCTGCCAAAATCTACATAATGAGTAATATTCTTGTTCGTTTGTATAGCAACGTCTTCGGCTAGACGATCCACGTAGTCTGCGAAGTTGGTGACCTCGTGGATTTTCTTGGGGACCATTCCCACAGCAACATTCCTGGGCAATTTGCTCTGTTTGAGCTTCCTTGGGGCATACTGCCGTTGCAGAGAGTGCTTCCGAATGTCTTTGATGTAATCAATGAGACTGGGACTCGGGCCTGACACATTATCGAGGTCCTCACGTATGAGCACGTCGAGTAGTTCCATGGAACTGCAATTCGAGAGCCACGAGTGCCATTCTTCCGGGATCACAGACTCGTAGAGTCCAGGTTCTCTGGTAAAGAAGTCGAGAATATGGACGCCCCCGCACAGGGTCTGGAATAGTGTAGATGTAGTTGCGAAATCCAGCAAGGAATCCACATATTCCTCTGCGGTTTTAAACTCAGATGAGAACGGAAGCGGGTTCTCTGGTGCCATGATAACCAGCACAGCTTCACGGATGGGGTCTTCCTTTCGTGGTTAAATCAGTAAGATCTGTGAGGGGCACTTTCAAAAATAATTTAGAGCTGTTACTGCGGGAGTTCCCGCATTTACAGCAACGTCAGCCTTCCTGGCTTCAGCCTTGCTTCGTGGACACACCAGGTACACCAGGTTCGCAACTACGAGATTCAATCAACGACCAACACAATCGAATCTTGGGGGCTCATAGCCCACTCACCACTGGAGGATGATGTCGTCTATTAATGAGGAGGACCCATTCCTCCAAGTTCAAGCGTACGGCCCCTCAGCCTGATCCCATGAACCCCTACTGACAATTCCTCTAGAGATGTCCTTTCCCAACTAAATACTACCCGACCCCTCTTCGCCTCCTATCTCCGCATCCGCTCTCTTTCTCCAAATCCCAGCAGCCCGGAAGTGACCTCTGCGCGCGCGGAGCTCGAGTCATCCCTATCATCTCTGGCCGAAGACCTTGCCGACCTCGTCTCCTCAGTCAAGGCCGTCGAGACCGACCCCCATAGATATGGACTCCAAATCGAGGAAGTGGTGCGGCGCAAGCATCTCGTTGACGAGGTTGGCAATGAAGTTGAAGATATGCGCGAAGAGTTGTTAAAACACCTGTCTCATGCGAAGTCACGCAATAAGCCCCTACCGCCTGGCGTAGATGAGGAGCAGGCGGTTGGAGGAGACGATATGTACGAGGAGTTTGAACAGCAAGAACAGCAGCGCATTATGAATGATCAGGATCAACAGCTTGATGGCGTGTTCCGCACCGTGGGCAATCTGAGGCAACAGGCTGATGAAATGGGCCGTGAACTCGAGGAGCAAGCGGAGATAATAGAACAGGTCGATTCGGCGGCGGATCGGGTTGGGGGCAAGCTCCAAACAGGGCTTCAGAAAGTGGGATGGGTTATGAGAAACAATGAGGAAACGATGAGCAGTTGCTGTATTGGGGTGCTCATAGTGGTGCTTATTATTTTGTTGGTTCTTCTCTTGATACTGTAATCGGACACTGTACACTGGGGGAGTTGGCGTCAGGGTTTCAAAGATTTTTTTATACATACCGAGGAATCATAACGTTGTTCATTCGTCTACTTCATTTAAGTGCCATACTTACAGTGATGTATGGTGCAAGTTAGGATCAACCATCTGCGTGAAGTACCTTGCCGCTAACCCTGGCGATAGTTGTATTGTCTCCTTTATGTTGGGCAACTTGAGTTCATGAAAGCAAGTAGACCCCTACTAAGGAAGGTTTCGTACAATGTTGGGTTATAGTCATCGAGAGGGGTCGGTACTGCTCCCTAGTGTCTGAGCAATTCATAGCTTTATTATGTTCCCGACTGTAGGAAGGATTGGCGAATCCTATGGTATTTCACTAGGTATTCAACACAATGGAAAGCTCTATGATGAAATTTGCTACTCAACAGCCTCGTGGGAGAAACGCTTCGAACACTATGCCTGATCATGAATCATGTAAAAGGTAGGTACGGATCAGAAGCCCGCGTCAAAAGTCCCTATCTACCATAAATCCCTACTGTGCTCACTGCTCGGAGTAAGACCGAATAGAACCACCAAGCCCTCCCTCATCATCAATCAATCAAAAAAAGAACAGATCGTTAACGTCGTCGACGCCTTTGCATCTCATCATAGCAACGCCGAGGGGCGTTTTTTGCGGCGGCTCCAATAGTCCCAGCGTTCTCAGAATTATCGTTTCCCAAACTTCAGGCTCGAGACGCGCAGAGTTTCGTGCTGAAGGAACCATCGCTGACCGAACTCCCATTATGAAAAAGCGTCTTTGCTAGGTAGCGGACAACCAAAAACGGGTTTAATCCCAACAAAATCTATCGAAACAGGAATTTTTCAAGTCACAAGAATCTGACATATGCATCAGCCACAAGTGAGCGGCATACGCCAGAGTAGATAGATCATCGCTGGCTCCTGGAGCTGCCTACCGAATTTTGACGATCGTGGAGGCTAGGTCTCCTCTCCCTGCGGTCGCCATCTTGTAGCTGCAGTGAGTCTAGACGCTTTTGGTTATCTTCGGTCATTGGGTCCATCTCATGCGAGGGAACTGCGCTGAGCGTGGTAACCCCGTTCGCCTTTCTATGCTTAGCTTGTTCTGCAAGGGCCTTCCATTTGTCCTCTCTAGCTTGCATACGAGCGTCCGCATTGTTTTGGTGCTCTGTATATTCATGAGAGCAGTCGTCAAATAATTGAGGGTTAATCTCCATAAATAGCTTCATCGCGTTATAAACCATGCCGTGGATTGTTCTACGGTGTATTAGCAGTGTTTCAAGTTAGATGATCCGGATAGCATACCTATTCCAATGGCCTTTGGAATTCTCATAAAGAGGGGCGAACATAATTGGCAAAATGACCTCGACGTTGTCGCTGACAAGGTTGCAAAAGTATTCGTTATTCCAGAAATATAGTGCTCTCTCCGCAACTTGAAAGTGGGGGCTAGCCACTGACTTTGCAAGCTGATGGAACAAAGGTTCCTGTACCTTAGCAAATTCGGCAGGATCCATAACCTCGAATATGTCTTCCACTTCATTTAAGAACATGACTTCTTTTGTGCTGTTAACCTTCGGCCAGTATCTCAGTAGACCCAAAACAACCTAGATATCATCAGTATACGATGGTGTGGGGGGATTCAGGGCTGCTAACCTCTTCTGTTAGTGCAGCGTCCTTTTCAAGGAACTGAACTATGCAGTATGCAAGTTGGGGATGATACATGCTCAGGCTCTTGACTTTGTGCATCGGTAGAAGGACCCTGGTCAAGAAGAGCTTGTGCTCCTCTTTCAGGGGCAGGGCAAATCCGTTGATAATTGATCCAAGGATTTCCAGCAGCTCGGCGATTCCATTGAATCGTTCGGTTTCATAAACGAACTGGAAGAACACGTTGTTGATAGACCTTCTGATATAAGAGCGGAGATTGAGGAACTTTCCATATATCCTATGGAGGGTCGTCTTGAGGAAATCACGTTCCCTTGGGTCTTCGGAGTCAAATAGCTCAAGCAGTTGTAGTACAAAGCTATGGTCGATGTATACCTTCGCGATGTTGGTGTTAAAGTCTTGGCTCTCAATGAAACGTAAAAAGAACTCGTAGACAACTTGGATATGTGGCCACGCAACTTCCAACACAGGTTCGTCTTCCTCGGGGTCAAAAGCCTCGCCTTGAGGGTTCATAGGCGGAGGTAGTGGCCGGAAGAGGTTCTTGTTGAACATATCGACGACACGCGGATACATGGCATCCGTAATGACCTGGCGGTTGTTTGCAACATAATCCAGAAGTTCGTGGAGGGCAACGCGTTTGATCTCCTTCGATTTGATGTCGCCTGTCGCATCATTGAAGTCGAAAATGACATTGCATTGGTCAATTTTCTGCATGAACAGCTCTTGTCGCCTGTTTGGAGGTACTTCATGGAAGCCAGGAAGCTTCTCTAACTCTCTAAGAGGAGATATGTCAAAGCGCGATGAATGCTGTCGCTTGGGCGTTCTGATGCCTTCTGGTACATCCTTGGGCGTTGCTTGCAACCTGTCGAACACGAGGTTTTTTGAGCCCGCTTTCGGGGGTGCCAAATCGTGAGGCATTGTCTCTGCCGATCCTGGGGGTGGGATATGCTGTCTCGTGTTAATAAAGAGAGGATCAATGCAAACGGAAGAACTGGGTGCATACCGGTGCACTGGGGCTGATAACCACGCTCGGTGGCAGTATCGGATGCCTGTTCGGTGTGCCAGGGGTTGTACCACCCGGGGAACTTGAACCAAGAGAATTAAATCGATCTGCAGCTGGAAGAGCCCCATGTTGTCCGCCATTCAATGAGTTCAGCGAGTTGGCGGGCGCTAGCGACGGCGAACCTGTGTGCCCGCTAACAGGAGTCCCTGAATCACTTGCTGGAAGTGGCTTGTTTCGTGGGTCGTTTAATGAAGTCGTCGAAGCAGAGGGTGTAACACTCGGCGATTGACCAGCCTCTCTTGAAGACCCAGAGGCCGATGGAGATTGTGTGCCATCCTTCGGATCTTTATTTTTCTTGGAGGACTTGTTCGGGTCTTTCGAACGCGAGAGCTGGTCATGCTGAATGAGTTAGACATTCCATACCAGGATCGCTGAAAGATTAAATAGAAATTAGGAATGATGAAAGGGGTTCTTACAACTCTCTGCCTGAATCCTTTCATCTTGGCTGTTGTACCGGTACGGATACGCTGGCCAAGTTCTGAGTGGGTTTCGCTGACCTGGTGGGGTCGATTGTTCTGTTCAGTTCTGGTGTCTTGAGATGTTCGGCACAGGTCCAACGGCTCTCGATGCGTTTAGAGGTCTTGTGCACTCTGTGGATAGCGATTCGAGGGCAGGAGAGATGGATGAGACTGGGCTATCGGTTGTGGCCGGTAACCTAATTTCCTATAGTTATGCGACAGCTTAAGTAAGAGCCTCGACGGCAACCTGTTGGTTTACTGTCAGCCCGCTCAGGGTGAGTCGTTGTCAAGCAGTGCAATCTAGATCAATTGATTGCTATGCAAGACTCACCTTTCACTGGGGCCCTTCAGCTCTTGAATCCTCCGCTGGTTCAGCTGCGAGATCTTGTGCTAGCAAGCGTTGTATGAAGCTCCTATGCCGACATCTGGAGGTTCTGCAGGGAGTTCTGGACAAGGAGTCTTTATGCTGAAGACAAGAGCCTGCAGATAATGTAGTTGAGACTGCGGCGAAAGTGAACAGTTGGTGGAGTTGCAGGGCAGGAGGCTGTTTACACCGATGGGCTTCAGATGTGATGTTAACCCCAGGTGGGGTTGGCCAATGGCACGGTCGCATACAGTGGAAGCGCCAGAGCTCACCACAACGCTTGGCGACAACTTTATATGCCGACGCTTTAAATTACGACACGCATTATAGCTTCTTGCAACTTATCACAGGACGACACGACCGACATAATTTATAATGCAAGCTAGATTGTGTATCAACACGGTGCAAATATGATTGCTCTTGCCGTATTTGCGTCCATCGATCGTTCGATTCATAGCTGCTCTACTTTATTTGCCCCAGGTACCAAACTGTCGAGGTTCACGTGACCAAAGTCAGATCTCAGCCTGTGGTGAATCACCTTCAAAAGAGAATTAAATCCGATACGGGCGAGCTATGGCTTCCTTCGGCTCGTCACCGGTCTATACGGTGCCGCGTCGAAAGGTTGTTGCTGTGGAGCACCCAATGGCAATCAACGATGTTGATGCTACTATGAAGACTTTTGGTCGAGGCGCGCCTTTAGCGCAGGTAAGCCAGACTTTACTATCATCACATTTACTAGATTTATGAGTAGCTACCCTGGCTGCCCATACTTAGAACAACTTTGCTCTTATTAGAGTCTATGACGTGCTCAGGCTTGAGCGCATATTCTGTCTCAACAAGCCCATACACAGATTGACTGACATATATCACCAGATACTTGATGCCGAAGATTATGACGGTTGCCTGCCACTGTTTTTGCGCCCAGAGGACCCATCGTGTCCTCCCAATCTATCGCAAAATGCACCGACGAATAATGTGTTGTTAAAAGTCACCATCCCGAAGAGGACAGGCCGCAAACGCAAACGGGGCTCCCAGGATCTTTTTGAGTACCAGCCAGACATGCAAGAAGCAGAATCTGAGCCACTGGCTCATGACGACCAGTCACCAGGGCTAATATCACACTCACGGCTTGATGACCCTAGCTATCTGCAGAAGCGACTAAGAGAATGTGATGGATATTATCATATTGAGCCAGTAGGCTCCATCGAACAGACTCATCGATATAGGGGCCTCTCGGATTTCCACTATTCCACTACGCATGGCAACTATATGACAAAATTCCGTGACACCATTATGACTGGTGATCTGGATAAGATCAAACAATACAAGCTGGATCCGAGCCGCGGCCCAAAGCCAATGACAGAGCTGATCCCGCCGCCAACAATGACAGACCACCCTCTTCCTTTCAACTGGGGCTACCATCAAAACCCAACCATCAGAGTTACTACAGACCATCAGACAGGCAAGAAAACACTTATCAACCATTCCACTCCCGCGAGACTCGCCACACTCTACGTCGCCCACGACATCCCAGTTACACCGACCGGTCCGACGAACCCTCCGCCCGACGATCCCCTCCTCATCTCTGTCATCGAAGAGCTCCAGGCCGCTCTTGCGGAGCGCCCAATATGGACTCGTCGGGCAATAATGAACCGCATTGGCGCTTCTCCAGGTGTCTACCTCCTCAAGCCAGCGATGCAGTACGTGGGCTACCAATTCCGCGGCGGTCCCTGGCGTGACGCCATCATCCGGTATGGTGTAGATCCCCGCACAGATCCCAAATACCGCTTCTACCAGACGCTGTTCTTCAAGATCTACGATGAGGTTGAGAAGGTACCTGGGCAGCCTTGGACGGATATCAGGTCCGAGTATACACGGCGCGCGCAGGTCACTGATGTCTCCCTGGACAGCCACATCTTCGACGGTACGAAGCTATCGCTCGATGGCAAAATCTGGCAAGTCTGCGATATTACTGATCCAATGATTCAGCGCCTCGCATCGACGTCAACATTACGCTCGACCTGTGATCTCGAAGTCAACGGCTGGTACTGCAATGGGACATGGGCGAAGATCAAGGCCGTGATGCGGACGAAGATCTCCGCAATACGTGCGGGCAAGCACGTTCCCGATGAGGCCTTCGATACAGTCCTTAAAGTCCCAGACTTCGTGGAGGAGAAAGCCAAGGCTGGCAAGGTCTCCATCCCCATGCCTGATTTGAAGAAAGTCGGCATTAAGGCCGGGGAGAGCGTGAACGGGGCGAGGAAGAAGAGAATCAGAATGGCGGCTAGGAGATGGAAAGCGGGTGGCGCGAAAATTCCGGGATTGAGTGCTGTTCCAGAGGGAATAGCTGTGACTGGTGACAGTAATACAACTGCCGAAGAGTCGGTTGAGACTTTGACGGAAGATCAGAGTGCGAGCGTCTACGGAACGGAGCAGGATTATGATGAGGATGATATGATAGAGGATGAGATGATAGAAGAAGATGATTACGAAGGAGGAGGGCATGATGAAGACGAGGATGAAGTTGATTTCGATGAGGCAGAATCAGACTCCGATGGCGCGGGAGATAGTGGCGGCGATGATGAGGATGCCATAAACTCTCCCAAATAGAAACACAGCAGACTCAATAATGTAGAGAATTGAAGTATAATTTCTAAAGCTCCATTTTGTATATGATCTCCGTCATACCACACTAGTCTCATAACAGTAACCAACAGCCTCATCCGTTGAGCTGGGCCGGGTATTCCAGCTTACTAGATATATAACGCCAAATATAAACACTTTTTGCTGTCTGTCACACTACGTCTAGCTCCTCATCTTCTTGAGAGGAGGCGCCTCGTCATCATCAGACAATCCCTGGAAAGACCCAGCCTCATCGTCCTCATCACCAGACTCGAAGTCCAGATCAGACAAGGCATCTTGCTCTTGTGCTTGTGCTATTTCCAGATTAGCTCTATATTCGCTTGGATAATAACAGTTTCCAAAGGGGGACTTACTGAAGTACTTGATAGCTCCCGGCCACAGATCCTCCGCAATGGCAATGGCCAAGTCATCTCCATCTGGGAAGATTTCCAAGCTCATCTCCAGATCCTCCTGGTCCTCCTGCTCCTCGGTCAATGGCTCATCCTCGGCCACCTTCTCGCCCTTGCGTTTAGCCGCCTCGCGCTTGATAGCCTCCTTCGAGACCTCCTCAGTCACTCTGCGGCCAATGAATCCGAACCACGAGAAGAACGAGAGTCCACCCATACCGGTACCCTCAATCTTCTTCTGCAGGAGCTTCTGCGCATCGTTCGGCTCGCCCTTCTTCGTCGCACCGCCGCTGCCAGACTGCTCCACCTCCCATGCCTTGATCACAAGGTCAAGCAGGCCACCAGTGAGATCCTTGTCCTTCTTCCAGTTAATCTTGACGGGCTCGCTGACGAGTCCCGACCAGCCATCCGCAGCGGTGCGGTACCAGAACTTCTTCTCCAGGACCTTGTTCTCAAAGTACTCGTTCTCGGAGAACTCGAACTTGATAGCGACGGAGCGGGGGTCGCCGTTCTTGCCCTCGCTGGTGATCTCGAAGTTGTCGACGGAGAGAGAGGTAAGGGAGCCGAGGAGGACCGCGGAGTCGGAGGGCTGGATGAACTGGTCGATGTCTGGAGGAGCCTGCTCTAGGACTAACGGCCAGAAGTTCTCGATCTTGGAAAGGATCTCGGCGCGCTTCACGTAGAGGGGTGCGGTGAGCGCAACTTGTTGTCTAACTACAAGACTGTGTTAGTTGTGCTTAACTTTCAACTTTGGGAGCTGTAGAGGTATCGGATGCGCTTCTCGCCAGGGCAATGAGAACATAATGCTGCTTGAATATTTTTTCATAAAATATCAGACAAAACATGCGATTCAAACTTACTTATCTCGGTCTCCGCATCGTCGAACTCCTTCTCGATGTCCGCCAAATCCTCGTACGAAACGGAAGAGTTCTCGAGTGCAGTCGCCATAGCTGAGGAGGTAAATGCTGCTTCTTGGGCCATTTTCGCAGATGATTTATGTTTGAAAGATAGTGGGCTGTGAGAATAGCTTGTAAGAGTTTTGAGGTTGCGAGGACGTGCGCACCTGGCTGTTCTTCGGGTGGACTTTTATTGGTGATCTGAGCTGGATTAAGGTAGACCCCTGCTGCGGCCACTGACTCTCCATGTGCGGGGCGTGCATTGGCGAGTAATGATGACGGGGAATAATGCTCCACCATGACGACCGTCGGATCTGATATTTCAGAGCTTGAGCAAGGAAACCTAGGTTTTGGATAATTTGCGCAGATGTGGATCATTTATATTCTTGATATTAATAACTGCCTATCTATCATGCCCCGGGAGAAGTGTGCATATGACAATAATATTGTCACATTTTTAATAACCCCGCTCGAGGAAATTTGTCAGCAATACGAGAACTCATGGTAAAAAATAAGAAACATAGACTTTTAAATCAGTATATCCTACCATAGAAAACAAAGGTGGCTACAGCCAGGCAGGCGTTTATTTATTGCATCGGAATTGGTGGAAGTCTCGTGGCTTGATTAAAATGCTAAACATTGTATCCTGGCATATAAATTTCATTAATCATATATTCACATATGAATACTAGCCACGTAAACTACATAAACAGGGCCAAAACGCCATATCCCATATGCGTTATTACAGATCCTCATCACTTAAGAGCTCTTCCACTAAGGAATCTCTGGGCTGCTGACTTCTCTTCGGCCTTGTGGCCAACACGCTCGTCTCGCCCATCAGTGATAGTTCACCTTCCTCGCGCCCTTCGTTTAACTGCTCCTGAACAAG
Source organism: Pseudogymnoascus sp. VKM F-4517 (FW-2822) (assembly GCA_000750875.1). NCBI lineage: Eukaryota > Fungi > Ascomycota > Leotiomycetes > Thelebolales > Thelebolaceae > Pseudogymnoascus > Pseudogymnoascus sp. VKM F-4517 (FW-2822). Next base: position 42,087 of record JPKA01000213.1, on the reverse strand, counting down.
TGCCTCAATCGTGTCCTCATCTTCTTCGTTATCATCCACATCATCCTGCTCTACCGTTCTCTCATCTGCATCATCTTGCTGCACTGTCGTTACTGTCCTCTCATCTGCGTCCTCACCCTCTCCCGCCACCTCTGTTTCAGGGGTTCCGCTGCCCCTATCTCCATGGAGGCTGCTCTTCGGGCCCTCTTTCTGTGCTAGGCTATTTACAATTTTGCCCAAGCTGACGTGGATTTTGAACAAGGCATTTCGTCCTGTGGCATCAGGGACGAGCTTTTCCTCGACCGCGATGCAAACTTCGTCATACAGTGCGCGGATCTTGTCTTCTGACGATGCCGGGGAAACGTGTACTTTCCCGAGAAGAGGCGCGAGGATTTTCTTTTCTTCTTCTTTGTAGTTGTTAGTACACATATAGGTAGTATATTAGGGATGTGGATAAACTTACTGGTAGCATTGTTCATACGGTCCAAAATATCATTCGCGAGATCAAGGTGTACGTCACCGTTTACAGCCTTCTTTGCACCCTCATCGGCGATACTCATTGAGTTACCGGGAATATAACACTTCCTTGGATCAGTCCAGTCGACAAGGTGCGCACCAATGACGCTCAAGTTAACCATCTCAATATCTTCATCTTCATCGTCGAGCGATTCATGAACATTGTATAGGGTATGGAGAGCATCCACAGCAACGGACCTCATACGGTCTTGGTTCTCCTTACGACTGTAGCTGTACACCGGTAGAAAGTACGAAAGTGTCTGTCGAACCCCCTGGTTACTCTGAGTAGAGGGATCGAAATATGCGACAATAAGGGTCTTGAGAAGATCGTTGGCCGCATCTGAATCTTGTATGACGCGACCGAGTATTAATTTGCAGACGGCCACCGTAGTGGCAGCCTGGACTTCTGGGCCCTTGGAGCCGTTCTTCAATGCCTTGAGATAAACTTTGAGAAGCGGTGGGTTGGACTCGAGAAGATGGGATCCGTGTTGTGTGAGAATATCCGTGAGGATCTGAAGGGCTGTAATTTGGAGGGCTGTGTGACCCTTGCTGAAGAAGTGCATAAAGAGATTCAGGTTCTCCTCTGCCAATGACTATAATTCCGTAGGTTAGATAAAGTTGCAAGGATAGAGGCGTGGGAGTGAAATTACCTTGTCGAGCAAGGAACAAAGTCCAAGGCACAGTAATCCACGTTCACGAACCGGAGCTTCATGGCTTCGCACTGCCGGAACAACCAAATTGTTCAGCATGGCCACGAGGTCAACGTTCTGCTGAAGATTTCCTTCAACATTCTGCAGCATGCACTGGACTATGTGCAAGCACTTCATGTTTACCATTATCTCCTTAATGGACTTATCCTGAAGCTCTTCCTCACTCATCTCTGGCTTGGACTTCTTTGAACTGCTCTCCGTTTCACTGACTTCTGATCTTGCGGAGTGAAAGCTCTCATCAACATCGTCTTCAACTGGTTCGTCCATAATAGTATCATGGATGTCAGCGACAGCTTCAAGAACGATGCTGACAAACTCTCGCTCTCCGGCCACATCACCGGCACATATGCCACGAAGTGTTTCGACGATCAACTTGGTGGCTTCTTCCGGAAGATCTGGCACGGAAAGAGACTGGCGTAGTAACGCAAACATTTTCCTTCGTCCAACTTCGTCCGAGTAGTCTAGTGTATGGGCAATGTGGAGGAGTTGTTCAACAATGAATTCCTGTTCCACGGTGTCTTCTTCATCATCCTCATCCTCTGGGGCTTGCTGGGCAACTCTCTTCAGCGCCTCGACAAGGACATTGATGTAGCGCTGAAGGTAGTATGCGAGTTTGGTCACTTCGGGCATCTTTTCTTCGACTAACGCCTCCAACTTGTTGCTACCCTCGTTCCGGCAATAGTCATTGAAGCTTCGTGCCATAAATACGGATTCAGCGCTCAGTGTATCCCAGAATAAGTTGTCGAACACGACAGCCTCGCGATAATCCACCCTGCCTTCCCAAAAGCCTTTCATGGCCTCAAGCGCGACGCCATTCTCGACTCCTGAGTTGACGACATCGATGCGCTCTAGCAGCTCTTGAAGAGCTTCAAAGTTGGGAGGGGGTGCCTCGCCATCGGCTGCAGCTTCTTCTGGAATCCCCGCACAATCCTCAATCCACCTGTCGCGGAAGAGTTTGCCTGCAGCTTTCCGGACATTTTCATCACGGTCTCGGAGCCCCCACCGCAAAAGTTTCTCACGCATAGCAAGAGACAGATGGCGAAAGTCACCAAGGGCTGGAAGGAGCCGCGAGTACAGAGCTCGCCTTGTCGCCGGGTCCTGGTCTCGCGCCCGCTCTAACAAGAATGGTAGCGTGGCGGGGAGAATTGGCAGATTAACCAGAAGTGATCGCCGGACGTCCGCGCTTGGGTCATTTTGCAACACACCGAGTAGCTTCTCGAGCAATCCTACCCTGGACTCCTCATCACTATCGTCAGAGTTGATTTCTCCCCCAGCCTCATTCCCAGCCAACCGGCCTAGAGCGAGCACAGCCTGGACGCGGACCATGGCCTCCTTATCGCGGATTCTTTTGAGGAGCCCATGGCGCAATAACTGAAAAAGGTCATCATCCATGGAATCAAGAGAATTGACCAGGTGGGAAATAAGTTGGGTAGCCCTAAATCTCACAAACTTCTCCTTTGCTGTAAGAAGCGAGAGTACTGTCTTCATCACTTGGGATGTCAATCTTGTGCTCGGCGTCTCGACTAACGCAGCGGCATCATCCTCCTCCATCGGAACAAGCTCATTGTCCTTATCATTGGCATGGCGCAGAAATAAGCCAATAAAGCGAATAACTCTCTCGCCTGCAGCCTCGCTCTTTTTCACCGGCATCACCCTTACCACACATCTTGTGACTTCATAGTTGAATTCGTCCTCGTCGAAATCCTCCGCGCCGGTCTTTTTCTGCTTACTTGATGGTTCATAGCAACATGCCTCCTGTATCTTTCGTAAATTGATCACCAACTTTCGATGGCCCGTGGTTGATTTCTGTGCGTCGCGGAATATTGCGCATATCTGTGTTCGCAGTGCTGTCTCTGGCGCATCTTCCGGTATCTCCACATATGGCGCAGATACACGCGATGCTGTTGATGCCCGTGTCGAATTGAGAGTTTGCGCCGACGATTTGTGAGACACTGCTGTTGACGTCCTTGCGGACCTAGTTGGTGCTACTCTCGCGGGCATTGTGGCGGGTATGTGTTGCTCTCTGTTTGGCGTTTCGCCAAGTTTGGTGCAGTGAGGGTTCTAGTCAATCTATATATTCCGCGTCGTTTCGGCAAAATCGCCAGTGGCCGTACTTGTTTCGCGAGGTTCAAGTCCAAATTGTTGGGTGTTCGACGCGTCAGTCCTCGTACTTACGGCTTTAAACGGCTGCCACGAGAATCTGTTGATGGTGGGTTGGTGCTGTTTACATTTGACCGGAAGCGGCTAGTACTATAGATTAGATAAGATCTAACCCCTGTCGATTGCGTGCTTTGAAATCTAATCGGCCAGCCTCCATCCACCAGGAACGACCCCGGGGATTGCCGTTGATCCTCGTCCTGTTGCCACTTTTCCGACTTCGACAATACGGCGGGAGTCATTTCTCTCAACTGGCAAATAGTCAAGACCGTGAGAAATCATGTATAGGCTCGGAGTAAGACGGTTTACTACGTCTGTTCGCCATGCGGCGCAGACAGCCGCGCAAATGGAAGCCAAGAACCAGTATGGGATCCAGGTTTCCAAGGCCCAAGGCGTTGTTAAAGGCCTCGTTGGAGGTAAGCTACAATTGAAGAGGAGATGCCGGGACCTAGGCTGACAACGTGTAGCAATTGGAAATACTCCATTAATCAGACTCAACAAATTGTCTGAGCAGACTGGTTGCGAAATTCTTGGAAAGGCCGAGTTTATGAACCCTGGTGGCTCAGTGAAGGACCGCGCTGCGCTCTTCGTAGTCCAGGACGCCGAAGAAAAGGGATTGCTCGCACCAGGCGGGACCGTGGTCGAGGGAACAGCCGGAAATACCGGCATCGGTCTCGCACATGTATGCAGGTCGAAGGGCTACAAATTGGTCATCTACATGCCGAATACCCAGTCTCAAGGGAAGATAGATCTTCTCCGGCTCCTGGGAGCTGAGGTCTACCCAGTCCCTGCCGTGGCATTTGACAACCCAGAGAACTACAATCACCAAGCTAAGAGACACGCCGATCGCTTAGAAAACGCTGTCTGGACGAACCAATTCGACAATGTCGCAAACAGGCGCGCCCACGTTGAGACCACCGGACCTGAGATCTGGGCTCAAACTGGCGGGAAGATTGACGCATTCACCTGCTCTACGGGAACTGGAGGCACGTTAGCTGGGACTACCGCATATCTAAAGGCTGTCTCGAATGGCAAAGTCAAGTCTTTCTTGGCTGACCCACCAGGAAGTGTTTTGCACTCTTATATTGAGTCCGGAGGGCAACTCAAAGAGCGCAGTGGCTCCAGTATCACTGAGGGTATTGGTCAGGGCCGTGTCACGGACAACCTTAGCCCCGATATCGAGTCGTTGGATGGCTCGTTAAACATTAGTGATGAGAAGAGCATCGAGATGGTTTACAGGTGCCTCGATGAGGAGGGCCTCTATCTGGGCGCAAGCTCAAGCTTGAACGTCGTCGCTGCAAAGGAGGTAGCCGAGAAGCTCGGCAAGGGGCATACCGTTGTAACAATATTGGCCGACGGCGCATATCGATACGCCGATCGCCTGTTTTCAAAGAAATGGCTGGAGGAGAAAAAGCTCCTGGGCGCTATCCCCAAGCATCTTGCAAAATACATAGTTCTTCCATAAGGCTAAATATACACGTTTGTAATATACAGTAAACTACCATGTTCTAACAGGCTATCGTCAACTCTACTCTGCCGCGGCAATCTTTTTGTACACCCACATCCCCAATGAGCCCGGAACTGCCTTCAAGACCTCAGCATCATCCGCAACCTGGGCAGATAACTTGGTCTCAAGATCACGGAGTTGCCTGGTCGTGTCGGAGCTTTGGTCAAGTATCGAAACCGCTGTCCTCACACCAAGGAGGATAGGCGCGACAGTTTGCAGCATAGAGTTGCTCGCCAACTCTTGTACTCGTGCCGGGTCGATTTTCTGGTGCCTCATCATTCCTTCCAGCTCTTTGTCCCGCAGGCTAGCCAGAAGACCCTTGGCGTACTTCTCGACACTGCCATCCTCGTCTTTACCTCCTTGATGCTTTGCGTTGAGAGCACTTAGCTCCAGGAGAAGCCCAATAACCTCTGGGCTCGTCCTTGGATCCTCAGTATCAGCAACTCTTCCACCTGCATGTGCCTTGTCCTCCATGAGAATAGCAATCTGCTCGGCCATCGAAAGTGCCTTCTTGGTATCCGCCTGGCTGAAGCCACTAGCCAGCGCACGATACTGAATCCACCACACCACCATCTTCGCAATTTCCCGTGTGTTGATCCGGAACCCAGTCTTGGATACTCTCCGCGCGCTTTCTAGGACGGCATCTTGGCGACCAGCCATGGAAGCCCTCCTTATAAACTGCTCCAAAACAATCTCGTCTGTCACACGACCTGCAGAGTGAAGGCCCTCAAGCAGGAGAGGGAAGTTGTCCCAATCCTTCTTCTCTTTCATTAATTCTAGCGCCTCTCGTAACGCTTTGCGCTGGTTTGGTACATCCTTTGTCTTGTCTATGTGCTTAAGACGTATTTCTTCCCCTCCAATCTCTACTGTTACCGGGACATTCTCCAGGCTTTTCTTGTTTTTGAAAGCATAGACAAGATCACGATGCCGTTTCGACAAATGCGCCGGTAGGAAAATAGTGTTGCGGAATTTAGAGAGGATATTATCGAGCTCGGGAGATGACGTCGGTTGGAAGGTAGGGAAACCTGCAAGTCTTATTAGAAGCTACTCTACTCTCATGGGCCAACTGTGAGGACTTACCCTGCTTTTGATGCGAAAGGGAGCTGGCGAAGGACCGGCGCTGGCCCGAAGCTGGACCAGCCGCGTATTGCGAAGTGCGCTCCAGCCGAGGGAGCGCTCTCCTAATAGTATTTCCAGACATATTCGTTGATTGACAAAGTAAATATTGTGCAATCCCTGATCTTTGAGAACTGAACCGAAATTGAAGGTCTGGAGCCGTAAACTTATATGGAGGGCGGTGAGTAAATATGGGCAGTATCGCCTAAATTAGACGAGCGCATCGCGAACATTTTGAAGGGTGGACGAACTTACCCGTGGTGAGCTCAGACAAAGGCAACCGTTTTGTCCAGCCAACACAATGGCCTCACTATTTACACCGACAATGCGTCCGCTGAGCTGCCTCAAGGCGCTCCTGCGGCAAACACGGTGGCAGAAGACGATTGCCAGGTCGTTGACAACATACCGTAAACCGGACCTAAACCGAGGCCTTCCGCTGGCAGCAGCTGTGGATGCAGGCATGCCCCATGGTAAGCTTTACTCCTGTGGAAACTTCACTCACAGCTATATCTCTCCATCAATTGGGGGTTACAATGGACACTGCAGCCGGCTAATACACTGTAGTCAACAGGAAGCTAAAGGCATACCCGCCTCCTCCCTCTCCGGCAGCCAACTTTAAAAACCCGATTGGCGACCTTCACGCAGAACAAATTTCCATCCTAGACCCTACTGGGGCACGCACAGCACTCTTCAGCAAAACCAGCCCCGAGGCAGCCAAGGTCGGAGATATCCTCCTCGTCCGCCAGAAAAACGGCGATCCATTCGCAGGCGTCTGTATCAACATCCGCCGCCGAGGCGTTGACACTGGAATTCTCCTCCGCAACGAGCTTACAAGGGTTGGTGTGGAGATGTGGTATAAGATCTACTCGCCAAATGTGGAAGGAATAGAAGTGGTGCAAAGACGTGAGAAGAGAGCGAGACGAGCACGTTTGACGTACATGCGGAAGCCAAAACACGATATGGGAAGCGTCCAAAACATCGTCCTGGCATATCAGAGATCCAGGCTGGGAGCACGATCAGGTGATAACAAGGGCGGAAAGAAGAAGGGAAAGGGAAAGAAATAAAGGACTGAGATGGTGTATAAATATGTATATGTATACAAGTGGCGTTCAGATATCGAGAAATAATTTGGTTTATTTACACAGACAAAATGCAGAATTGATCAAATTCTATCATTGACCGATAGCCATGGCCCCTCTTGAAACCTTTGGGCTGCACCAGTACCTTCAGTTGAAATGGGTCATCTGAATGCCTAGGTTCGCACTTGTCACAGCAAAAGTGCTCAAAATGATACACAACTATACTATCATCTCATCGCCAGCAGCCTGGTCGCCCCCATCTTGTGGCGTGCATTGACTGTGGCATCTACCGGCTCGCATTAATGTACCCGTTTAGTATCTGTACTCCCAATTGGACTACGCTCTCTCCAATGTATATTTAACTATTATACGGAGAAAATATCAAGTCCATAGGCGGTATCACTCACAGTTGAAGATAAAACGCGGAGTAATAACATTGCATTGGAAACAGGGATGCAATTTATGTGAAGCCCGGTATACGCTTCATAGTCGGCACAATACCACTGACTAAAAACACACTGTTAAAACAAGTATCAGGGGCACAGATGAGCTTTGCATTGGATACTTCAAGTCTATTCTACACCAATTGTGAGACATCTTTCTTTGCCATCTTCTGACTTCGACTCTGAATGAACCCGCTAAGATCTCCAATAGGAAGCTGAATTGGAAAATCTAGAGCTTCGAGTAGCTGCGAAAGCAGGAGATACCAGCCACAAATTGCAGAAATGAAGGCAGTAGCGCCAGCAGCCTGTATGCCGTGAAAAACACCAATCGGTTAGCAATAATTAAGAATTAAAAACATATTAAACCAAAATAATTAGCAGGAGGACTCACAATGTCAATGTTAGCAGCGATGTTTTCCTTTCCTTGAGCTATCTGCCAGTGTCCAGCATTCAAAAGACCTAAAGCAATGACCAAAGAGAAAAATATAGTGGCGAAGACGACGTTTGTGCGGAGGGAGCAGATAAAGTAGAAGGCGCATAGAAGACCCATGAATAAGGGGAAGAATCCGAAGGTGGCGTGGAATTGTTCGACATTGGTGCCATAGGTTATAGGAAGGTGTAAGGGTAGTTGCAAAGCTGAGGAAGAACCCGCCTAGGTAACAGAATGTTAGCATTATACAACAAAAAGCTATTTACCGTGCGTAGTGAATGAGAAGTAAGCGAATGATTATAGATTCTAGGTGTAGTTATTACCGAAGGAGGTCAGAACCATGAAGGGGAATGTGTTCCCAAGGAAAAATTCGAGGACACCTACAATAAGCTGAAGGGCTCCCCCAAACAAATAATATGGCTCTCTGTCATAAAATATTTGCTAGTGATGCTTCACTTTGTATATGTGAGGGAATCAGATAGTTATTGGGGTGAGAATTACATTTCTGCAGCGGCGCCCCCTCCTGCGCCTCTCCAGCTTATCAAAGCACAGCACAACGGCGTCAAGGCTATCACAAATCCAACAAGACCCCTAGTATTAAAGTTAGATATGCACACATGGAAATCTTAATTGGGATTGCTTATGGAATACTTACAATGGCGTAGGATTGGCAAATTTCAAGCGAAGGCCTTCGTTGACCTTGTTGGCGGGTGTAAGATACATCTTTTCAAAGATCTCAGGCGTGATAACAATACTGCCAGCGGTTAAATGCGATGAAGAGCATCCTCTCGGACCTCAGCATGAGCATGCCCGGCACCTCTGTTGTTTGAGAAGTCCCTCTCCTGAGGACCGTCATTGGTAGACATTGTTGTATTTGACCCGTGGTAGGATAGTAAGCTGTTGTGATTGTCTGACAAGGTCAATGAAGAAAGTACTTATCATATAACCTTCGGATGTATAAGTAAAAGATGGCAACATGACCACACTCTTTAGCAGAAGGAAATATTTCATAATCGAGAATGGGGACAGACAGGTCTCATAGATAGAGATCGGGATCTATTAGACCGCGAGCCTCTTCCCCCTGATTTCTTTCGTCTAGCAAGTTTTATTATCCATACTCCGCAATAACAGTTCACTAACGCACTTCCCCACGGGGTTGTGCAGGTCTGGAGATTCTGCCATGAAGTCCAGTAGGAGGTTATGGTCCACCCACATTAACCCTATAGCTTGTTTGGTGGATACGTGATTAAGCGGCTGTATGGGGCATAGCTCCAGTACGAAGCCAGGGACCGAATTCGGGCCGGGTTCGGTACATGACAGGTCTCGGTTGGCAGGGATTACCTGCATGTCTGACCCATCCAAGCTCACAATGGAAAACTACTTCGAGGCCTATGTGGATACCGGCTCTTTCTCATAATCTGGGGAGCTCCTGGCTGTAATTTAACAACGCGAGGTTGAATATATTACGGACGATCCATAGGTGTTTGGCTTTCCAGTGGGGTGCTCTTAGGAAGGGACGGCCGGCTGTGTCTGGCACAAATATCAGTAGTACAGGAAGTGTCAAAGTACTAACTAGTTTTATAGCATTGTCTTTGATGATATTTATCGATCGTAAAACAGTAAAAAGTACATATTTGCATTCCCTTCAACGCAAACATCCTGACTGCCTAAAGCTACCAAGCATCTCTCAACTCCACGTTATAATCCTTATTTAAAGCTCATTTGGCCCATGGTAAACACCAGAACAACAAATTCCCCTCCACGCCCACATTTACCCCAGACAGCAAACTCTCGTACATCATTTCCTTCAACATACCGTATATTTCGCATCTGCCAAATCATTCCTCGTAGAGTTATACCCCATTCGGAACCCCTGTTGTGGTGTTTTATTTCGCAGGATGTGGTATTCATTCATCCTCCCGTTGCCGGTAGATCAAAAAGCTCCGAAAGAATATTGGAACTGAATGGACTCTCACTTATGTCTTCTCTAGTGTGCTCAGATATCCCACCTAGCTCGTCAAATACGAACCTCGTCTCCGTAGAATCCCAGAGTCCAGAGGTTACTCCATCAAAAGCATCATATCCTTGAGATGATGAACCAGAGAAGATGAATATGGAATTATCTGGGCAGAATTGCTGCGATAAGCTGAATGGCCTTTCTCGAATGACAGAATCTCTAGGATCAACAGCAGAGGCAGAGTTAACTAAGCTCGGGAATTCCATGGACCTAGTTATCATATGTGGCTTAGATGGATTAGTGATCCATTCTGGAAGCTCATCTTCAGAAGGGAATTTGCCCTTGGATAGAGCGAAGTCTAAGAAAGCAGAAAGCCTCAAGTAAAGGTTTGGTTGGGTATTGACAAACTCAGTCCAGCTCTTTGGACAAGCATTCGGTGTTCTTGATACCGTAAGGTTTGCGTCGGAAGAAGAAGAAGTATTGTTTGAAGGAAAGTCTGAACGCTTCCCAAAGTCCACTAGCCGGAGAACTTTGGTTATGATAGCGGAAACGACACCCACAAAATCAAAACGATGGCCACATTGCTTCATAGTCTCTAGAAATACACTAAGTCGTTGCTGGCGGCTCGCCTTTTCTGGTTCCGTCGATGAAAACCTCACGTCGAGGGATAATAAAGCTAGAGGGAGTGCTGTGTATGCGACACTAGTGGTGCATTATTATTAGCCACATACAATCATTTTCTTGATTTTGGCGGTTAGAAACCAAAGAATGGGGAATCACTAACACGCTGATAGGAAGGTAACCAACAAGGCACAAAGTCACCAGGTTGGTTACCCTACTTGTTATATCAATAATCGCACGTTCGAGTTCAAATTGGGTCGTTTCCAGCTGATGAGAAACTTCCGTTGTCAACGGTTGACACTCAGTTAGGAAATACATAGAATGCTGGCATCGTGCAATCTGAGCCGTGCTTGGTAGAGAGAGACGTTAGAAAGTTCCAGGACTTAATGGATGGAATGCTCACTAATAATAAATGTTTGTCACGTCTGTGAAGAGCGTCACTGAATTGTGCAATGCTGCGCTCTTACTTGAACCTCGGGTTAGTCGATCCTTGAAAATTTCCATCCATTTCTTAAGATCCTTCTTGCCCTCCTCCATCTGAATGTGAAGCTCTGAAATTCGGGCCGGAGTTGGTAAGACTGGGATTACAACTCCGTTCAAGGGATATATTGCCATGATCGTCGAGGTTACTGCTAAGGCAAAGTGGCATTGGACGATGAATATGTTTGCCAGAAGGAGTTTCGTCTCAGCATCGTAAACTTGTGACTGTTCTACCTCCCCTGAAAAGTCCGCCTCTACTACCGCATCCTGACTAAAATCAAAATGGTCTGAGGTGATCTGAAGAGGTTGCCGCACACCTAGAGCAATTATCCTGTCTCGGAGCACACAGCACCACCAGAGCCGTTTCTTGGTACTCATTTGACGGCTGGTCAGACCGGGAAGGCGATTATAGAGATGTGCGTTGTCGGCTCGAGCATATTCAATGGCAGTAGATAACCACGATGTATTGCTTTGCTGTTCATGCGGTGTACTTCGATACGAGAGCAAAAGTGATGCTTGAGCGATTGAAGCAAAATCAGTTTCAGTACGAAAGTTGTAAAGTAGCTAGCACGGATTAGTTATATAGAGCTCAAGCTAATCAATGAGAAATACCTACCCTTGCTCGTTCATAAAGCACCTCCCTCGCCGTGTAGTAATTGTGAAACCCACAAGCTCGTATTGTACTCAAAGGAACAAACTCATATTAAGTTAGCAAATTTTGCCTTCGATGAAGAAAAGAAAAGGCGCTCACAGTAGCCGCAGAAAAGAGAATTGCTTGGAATAGAAGCAATGATATTCTATTAGTTCCCTTGCTATCATCCTGCGTGTTTGAATACATGCCCCAGAATTGCCCTTCGTCTAATAGTGGTGTGCAGGGATGGGCATGGAGGAAATAATGCTGTATGAACTGGTCGAGATGGGTGCCACTCGGAACATGTAGACAGCCCTTTGACTCCAAGTATCTTACGTCACTTGGGGATAACTTGGCCAATTCTTTCACCTCCAGAAATCGGTAATAAGAAAATGTAACACTGGTATTAAAGGCTAGTTCCCGAGAGAAAGGTGAGAAGTCCTCCATGTTGGGTGGTATACTTGATGGTCGAAATGGATACGGAGACATGTGGTCTTCAGCCTGGGGATACAGACCGTATGGACTATTAGAAATATGGTTGCTCTTTGATGACGCAGATAAGAACATATTATCATCGTTTTCTACAAATGTCTCCAATGGACGCATCTCTGTTGGATCTTCGGCGCCTATTGGCGCTGAAGCAGTTAAGGCTGTTGAAGGAGAAGGCGGAAGAATAACCTCTAGAGCTTGAATTCTTTTCTTAGGCCGCCTGTAACAATATGACATTAGCTAAAGTCATGCCCCGCGAGGTGGAAGATGATTGATGGAATGACACACCTTGCAGATGAGTTCCGTACAGTGCAAACGTGGCGGTCCAGCCGGCAGTTGGTACAAGGGATACCGACAAGAGCAGCATCACATCGTACTTTGCGGGCATGGCACAAATGACAAGCAATGCGAGCGCGTTTTCGTGGCGGCCAGTTGTTGTTATCCGAGGTGGATTGCATGTCTGGCAGGTTGAGACAGAACAGGCTGGGCAGACCAGTTCCCCCAATTGAAATCTATGATAACTTTTTGCGGAGGATTGATTATATCACTCTTGAGCTCAGTGTTGTGGACGAAAAGAGAGGAGACGATAGGGAAAGGGCGCACTGGCACAATCTAGAAAGATGGGGTGCTGGGTGGGGTTGTAACATTCTGAAGGATGGGGAAAAGCGGGGGTGTAGTGGGGTTGGTACAGGCGGGGGAAAAGCGGAGTTTTCGGTACACGGATATTGGACTGGCTCTTCTGCCAATAGCAAGATGCAGTGGACGCCAGCCTAGGGGCGCACCCTTGAAGCGCAAGAGGTCAAACGTAGCAATGCTCCCACAGGCCCCGACGATTTCGAGAATCTGTTAACATTCGTGCCTATCTTTCGTCTTAGTAACGCCATCACAGAACGGCTCTTAGCCCCGCAGATGCACGCTCGCGCTGTGCTCTAAGCACCACTTAACTATATCGTAGTCCGTAGCAACATGCTACATAAATGGTTCTCTATCATTTAGCAAGTCGCCTCGCGCATTAATATCCTAGCCTTATGTAAGTAGGAACTTAACTATTAACTCATTTGTCCAACAGCCTCGTAACTGTCACTCCATGCAGCTTATCTCCGGCAATTGCCTAACTTGGTGGCATTTGGCTTTGGCAAAAATATGCACTCCCAACCCCTGAATTACTGCACTCCTGTTGTCGTTCGAACGCCAGAACTCGAGCTAAGGTTAGGTAATATCTCCCAATTTCACAACTCCATGCCTATAAGCCTCTTTAGTAATGAGATTGAAATAAAGCAAACCTATGTCTAACTAGTTTTCTTTTGCACCACTCTCCTTCTCCCAAGTCACTTAGCGCTTTATCCCCGTTACACCGCCAAACACACTCACCACACCCAGTATTAACCTACGACGTTAACATATTAGATGAGTCACTGTCGCTCGAGATCAGCCTTCCCCGCCGCAGCCAGTCTTTCCTTCCTTCTAGCCCACCAGTAAAAGCCGTACCAAGTCACAAACGTCGCCACTACAAACGGGACTGTAACCATGGCAAACCATTTCAGCGCGGCCGATTGGTAATCCTCTTCATTATCTTTGAATTGGATGATATCGGTGCTCATGATGGTCTGGATGAGGAGACACTTCAGATTAGCGACCTCGTCAGGCTTGTCCATTACAAACTGTATTCTTGGAGAAGGGCAAAGCTTACGGATATGAATGTCCCGGGAAGGAAGAAGAGGGTTACTAGTGTAATTATCTTCATGGAGACGGTCTCCTGTTGCGTTTTTCTTGCAATTTCGAACATGGCATCGGTGATCTTTTCCATACGGTCATTGGAGAGCTGGGCGCGCTTGGCGTATATTCTGCTCGTTTCGACAGCGCGCTTGTTGGATATTTCATAGAGCTGTTCTCTTGTTAGTGTTTTGTTTAATGTGTAAATCAATTGCAGATTTACTAGATTTTTCCTATTCGAAAGTAGGCCAAGCAGAATTTGCGTCGTCGACCTCTGTCTTTCCAAGTCGGTGATGATGCCTTTGATTCTCTTCTCAAAATGTCTAAAAGCTTCTTGGCACCCAGACTTGAGCTCACTGGGGCAGTCATCCGAGCTGAGAACCGATCTGTAGTGCTCATATAGCTCTCTAAGGATGTCGATATTAGCGGCAAGGACTGGGCCGACCTCGTTCGCCTTTTCCTCGAGATGTTGCACGAGCTGCAGATCCTTCAACTTAAAATCTTGCTCTTCTTCTTGATGGTCTTGCTTTTCTTTTGGTACTGAGCCTGGCATTCCGGGCGGAAGCATGGGCGGTGGACGTGGGCCCTGGCGGGGTGGCGGCCCTACTGCCATTGGGAATGGTGTCTGAACTGGGATATCTGCAAGTGGAGCCCCGAGATCAGAATTTGACTTTTTATGCTTTCTTGAGAATGTTTTCTTAACAACTGTCGCCACTCTATTAGCTGTTGAAGGCATGGTACTTGCTCTAGTATGATGGCGGACGGGCGGTTCGTATATACTTGGTTCTCTATCGTTTATGATTGCTGTTGCCCGCCGCGTTGCAGCATGAAGACGCTCTTCAAAGTAGTTCAGATACCAGCGCCACTCTTCATGGCACCAATCTGCAAGTACAAGATGGGTTGCTAACGAAGTGGCGAATGCCTCGCAGTTAGATCCAAAGCGCTTGAGATCCGAAGCCCCAACAGAATCGTTAGTAGTTGAATCTTGGATCCGTTTCTTTATCAGCTGGCTGCCCTTAACCATGATCCATAATGCCTTCCCATTCTCTACATCAAAAGAGTGGTAGACCGCTGTTTGACGAATTGACCAGGGCCAGTGAGCATCTATCGACCGTTCAACGGACTTGATGTTGTAGCATAACCTAATTTCTCGTCCTGATCGACCTAGTTCGGGAATAACCAGTTTTGTCGCGGTCCTCGACAGTCTAGTCTCTTCGCGGAGGCTGCTAAAATAAAAGTCTTCTGGATACTCCTGCACTCCAAAGGGGAATATAAAGTCCAAGAAAGACACCATTACTTGATGGTGTGTTAGTGCCGCTATGAGCATTTTACAGCTGATATTAAGGCGAGCACGGGAGTGAGCAGCAGTGAGAAATCTAAGTGTCTCATTTCAGCAAATGTGCTCAGCGAGGGTCTGATTTGACTTACAGAAACCTGGACCGTGGATCCTTCCGGCGGTGTAATGCCCCCTCTAGCCTGCCTTTCAGTTCAAATACGCTGGGTGCACAAGAGTTCTGGAATTCTGTTTCTTTATTAGTTGTAACTTCGTTCCCATTTATGCGAATTCACCACCTTTAGCATAATCTTCATATTCAAGTATATCGAGAGCAGCCCAGCCGTCTTTACAAAACAAAGACGACTCTCTCTTTTCTAGCCGATTCTTGTATGATTCTAATTGATGTCGAGGTGCTGTTTGATGCACGATGTTGTACGGAAATTTCGATACCTGAGAGCATGATTTGGCGAGCAATTCGAAGTCAGAAGGGTTGGCCATGATATCGGATAATCTTGCTGTTGAATACACTGCAAGTGTTTACTTTACAACTGGAAATCGTCACAATGACAAGATATTGGGGTTAACTACAGCGTAAACTCATCATATATATATATCATTGTGTCGGTGGTCGGACAGTATGAGGCCGCGCGCGAGGCTCGCGAAACTCCGTATGTGGCTGAGTGACGACCCACGACTGACCAGGCTTTCGCTAGGCACTATTTCGCTACTCAAATGTAACACTCAACTCGAACAGTCGGCGCGTAAAGAGCAATTATAAGGCCAGTGCTAATCATTCTCGTGGCGCCTTCATACCCCAAACACGTTACTGTTTACCCCGTGTCACCAATAGGCAGACCGCGATCTCGACCATTATTAGGTCGACGGCAACCGCTTTTCAAGGAGCCTCGCACGCTCCGTCTAACACAACAGTCAGCCGCAATCGCTTGCTAGGGTGGGTCAGAGCCTTCTAAATTAGGCAAATCATACCTGATTCAGAGCTCTTGGAATCCAGAACTTATAATGGTCGCTCTGTACCTATCCACAGAATTAGTAACTAGTTAACCGCCTCAATCGAGGACTTACTGAGGTAAAAAATTTGTAATTTCCAAAGAGGGACCCCAAAAACTCGTTCACGATTTCATCAGTAAGGTGATAGGCTGGGATTGTATCCCAATCCGCGTTACTCCAATCCATTTGCCTGAAGCTCGCTGCCCGAGCTAGGGTTTCAGATGGCAATGGAGAAGGCTTTAGCGACTAGTGATCAAGATAGTTTCTTAGAAGCGCTGTGCAAAAAGTCTCGAATAGCTGTCAGCTGGAGTTGGTGGGCTGTGGGCTGTAGAGGTGTGGAGAGAGAGAAGGCTACCCTATTATATGCTATGTGCTTGGCCGAGCCCTCAAGGGGGGGGCCTCATGAAGGACTGTGTACGAGTAGGAGTAGGGGTGTGAGTCTTATCAGTGAGGCTCCTATGCAGTTGGTGAGGGCACAGTGGGGTACGTGTGACCTACGAAGTTCTTTGTAATTCAGCACCGGTGTGAGATCAAATTATGCTGTGTTTCTATAGTATAGCCTAGTGGCAGGGTACTAGATGGGTAATGGGGTAATTAACGGGGTACTAGACAGGGTGCCAGACAGGGTATTAGACAGGTAGACAGGGTATTTGAACCAATGGGTCCTTCACTAATTCCCTTTGGAGCCTACAGAGCCCTATTTTCTCGTTCGATGGGTGGGCGAAGGGTGGGCGAAGGATCTACCCGATTAGCTGCCGCTTGAGCGATGTGAGGGCCTGCTTGAACTGCCAAAAACACGAGGCCAATACCGTGCCATCAGCTTAGCCTTGCACTGCACTGCACTCAGCCTTGCACTGCGCACCCTCCACATCCACAACCTTCGCTCTCGATTGGCCTCGCTAAGCCCTTAATGCCAAACTACTGCATACTCGCGACTTGAGCATTCCCAGAGCGCAGCTGATGCCGCAAGGCTACAGGCAGAGGCGGGTTGAAATGGCTGGGATGGCTGGGATGGCCGGGATGGTTGAGATGGTTGAAATGGTTGAGATGGCTAGCATGGCTGGCGGTGATTGGCGGTGGTTTTGCATGGCCCGATGAGAGTGTATCCGCCGGGGCTCTGTTCCTGCCTTGTCCCATCGCTACCCCTCCATCACCTGCCTCTGATTAGTTTTTATCTCCAAGTCCTCCATCTGGTCCTTCCTCTAGTCCTTTGTTTTGTGTGGTCCTTCTTCTACTCCTCCTCCAGTCCTTCCTCTAGTCCTTCATCTATACACGCCCGTCTCTTATGCACGGCATCGCTGCCCTTTAGTGCTCAGCGCATCCGATTGGGATCCCCAGCCTTGCCATGATGGGAGAACCACGAGAGCCGCCGAACTATGAGGAGGACGTTCAAGCTTTCCTGGCCTGGGTAGATGGGGCCCAAAAGTTTGAAGTTATCGACCCTGATAGCAATACTGGCACGCGCCCTTTCGTTGTCAACGATGATATACTCGAATATTTTGAGAAGAACGACCACCGCAGGCTGAAAAGGCTCATCTCACACCATTTCACAGACCGTAGCGTCTATACAAACGACATTGTCCCGAAAAGGGTTGCAGTATTTTGCACACTATTAAGCATCTCGAAGGGGTCATGGATAAAACACTTTCGCTACCACGACGGCAACTTGAGCGATATCGCACTACCACTTGATCCAACAAGGCCACCACCAGGTTGGCCAGAACAGGGTGCGGACTTCTTGTCACAGTTCTGTGAAGCACAATGGAGGTTTTGTGCTCCAGTTCTCAGCAACCCATTTGTGGAGCAGCGTTTTCCAAAGGACATGGTCTTACCGATCGTTTTCAAAAAGACTCTCAACACAGAGGGGAGTAGTGCCTCTCTGTGGCTCATCAAGATACACCCTTCCTACAACAATCTGATATCTAAAACAGACAAAGAGGTACGCCTTTTCCATGTGGCCCCTAATACAGAGAAGAATAAACCGCTTATGTTCTCTAGAAACTTGGGAAATACGCCGACACTTTTGTTATGAAGACATACTTTACCTCGGAAGCCAAACAATACTACAACACCGAAGTCGCAGCATTTAGGGACATTGGACTTAATTCTAGCATAATAAAGTTTCATGGAAGCTTCACTAGAGGAGACAGCTACAACGTCCTCCTTGAATATGCTGACAAAGGTAATTTGGCTGGCTACTTCAAAGATGAACCACCACCTTCAGAAGGAGAGGAGATAATACAATTTTGGGAGGCTATGTTCACGCTTATTGATGCGCTGCAGCGCATACACAAAGTTGGGTCGTGTGATTCAGATGAGTCAGGAGTATTTCAAGGGTATGTTGCAACCTTGCCCAACGCAATAGTCTAAAATACTAGTTCTAACTATCTTATTCTAACAGCTGGCATCGAGATGTGAAGCCTGAGAATATCTTGATAGTGAGCAACGGCTCAAAAAATCGTGGCGATTGGACTTTCAAGCTGGCGGACCTCGGTATTAGCAATTTTAAACGGCGAAAGCCAGGGCGACAGGACTCCGCCGACGAAAATACCCGTGGCACCCGGAAATACGGTAAGCAGTGCTTCATTAAAACCAACGCACGTTGTACTAACATGCTACTTCAGGCGCCCCTGAAAGTTACAGGCCTGGTAGCACGAACATGCATGATACTCTCCAAGAAGGGCAAAACTCCGATATCTGGTCACTGGGTTGTATTTTCAGTGAAGCTGTCTGCTGGCTCAAGGATGGGCGTCGAGGGATCGAGACATATCAGGAAAAACGTCAACTAGAAACGTCCATGATCCCAGGTTTCCGAGATGGGGACTGCTTTCACAATGGCGAGGGCATTCTCCATTGCGTACGGCAATGTCACGACAATAGCGTACAAAATTTACGACCCGAAGACGTCATTACCAAGCCTGTTGTCGGAAGGCTGATTGAAACTATGCTAACAAAGGCAGGAGCACGGTCTAATGCCTACCAACTCTACGCGAGATCCATAGAGTTGGTCGGACAAGCTAGGTATGACCTGGAACAAAAGCGTTCTAGCTTAGATAATCCCTCTAGAAGGCCAAAAAATAGGAGGTCTACTGTTCCGAATCAGAGTTCACGACCCAAGACTCCGCCAAACCCACCACCCGGTGTCACTACTGACACATTTTCGCATGCTACTCCGTCAAGCAGCAATTCGCCTCAAAGCGTCCTAGGATCCTCATTTAGGACTTCCGAGCCTGAAAGAGTCCAAAATCTACGACATTCTTCTGCAAACCCAGCCAAATCACATAACCCTAGAGAGCTGTCACACCAGAGTCCTGAAGACATCACATCAATAACACATGATGTGTCCAAAGACATTGGTTTTATTTCGGGGGCCCAACGCAGACTGCCAGATCCAACCCCAGGACTAGCGGTACGGAAGAAACTACCTTCCCAGCCTCGACCACAATCTACAGCCTCAACAACTCATTCCCAATACCGTTCTCCGCCCAGCGTACCCGCGGGGCTGACTACCTCACCAGGACTACCGTCTGTACCGTCTTCTCATCACACTCCAGCACCAAGAGTGGTTCGCCCAATATCCCAACCTCGCCCAGTGCCACAGCCTCTCTCCCTTGTTGACGCTCTTAAGTGGAAGAGAAATAAAAAGAGCAGCGGATCAAAAGTGCAATTGAGTGACTCGGAATATCTAGACAGGTTAAAGGGACGAGACCATGTAAGTGCTCTATAGACCGTGCTGATGTTGCAACTACTACTTGCTAATTTACTTGGACAGGTTTTCTTGATTGACGACTCTGAGAGCATGAACCAACACTGGAAACAGGTATGGGAGGTATTTGAAGCACTATCGTACATTGTGAAGCACGTAGACCCTAATGGGTTCGATCTTTGGTTCACAGGGGGGTCCGACAAGCCGATGGAAAACTGTAAAACATCCACAGCAGCATTGCAAGCCGTTGGGTCAAGGAGGCGAAAGGGAGCAACTGACATTAACGTCAAGCTTACGCAAATATTCGACGCTTATATCGATGATTTAAAGAAACCCCGACGTAACCCTTTAAGCAGATCCTCGAAACATAAGCCGTTAAATCTGTATGTTTTAACGGACGGCATCTGGGAGGAACACAGCGATCCGACATCCTTAGTTGGGAATTTTGTCCGACAATTAGACGACCTTTGTAAGTCCAAGGGAAGTGTCGGCATACAGTTTATTTCTTTCGGCGAGGACCCTGTCGGCCAAAAACGGATGAGGGACCTGGATTTTGGCTTGAACTTTAAGCTGTAAGTTGGACTATTTATGGTGTGTATGTGGGCAACAACTAAATCTCGTCTAGTGACATTGTTGATAAAGAGCCGTGGGACGGAGATGTTTGGAAGATGCTGTTAGGTGCTATTAACGAGACCTACGATAAAAGACGCGACAGCGGAGAGAATGTTGGAAGCTCTTCATTGAACAGAATGTCAGTGACAGCAAGTGAGAAGGAAGTGTACTCTTGAATTGCTAATGGTACAGCGTCTTTATACTTTTGTGTCTTTGTAGGTTTATAGTCCTGCATTCTGGCGTTTAGGTTGGATAATCTGTATAGAGTCATGTTGTTCTTCCTTGGGCTTAGTTTTAATTCGTTTTCTTGTAACTTAGAGACCCTCCGTTTGCATAGCAAACACGACAAGATTTAATGGCGTCGTCAGCTGGAAGATTTGGAATGTTAGGAGTAGCAAGGTGGCTATATCTCGTAGCGCGTAGCAGGGTTAGAAAAAGGGAGGGAAATATAAGGCGGCTATTTTTATTGTAGTATTAAACACCAGCAACTAGACAATTAAGGTTAGAGAATTAAAGATTAAAGATTAAAGAACCAAGATTAGAGTGTGATTTATTAGAGTGTGAACTGTTAGAGTGTAAACGTCAGAGTGTGGACCGTCGGAGAATGATATGCGGTAGGATCGATGGCACTGATTTGAGTATTATCTAGAGGAATACTTAAAATCAGTGGATTATTAGTTGGTTAGGTGACCACTAGCGAATACCCACTGTTGTATATTATCTATATTTTTTGACTTAAGTTGATTTAGTCTATAGTAAAACGTGAGCTGAGAAGTTCAATCATATACTAATGCAAACCCCCTAACGTATCCTGACAGAAAGTGACCCCCCTAAAATGGCAACTGCCACGCCGGCGTCGCCTTCAAAATAGCATCAAACGCATCAATAGTATCAATCAGCCTCTGTTTTCTCTTCTTCACTTCCGCCACATCTTCATCATCCTTATCGTTAGTCTTAGCCGCGTCCCTCGCGGCCTGGTCCGCCCATATGGCCTACATGCGCGGCAAGATATCGTTTAGCACCATGTTCGACTTGGTCACGGCCAGCGCCATCTAGCCCGTCATGAACACGTCCCACTTGTCCTTCAGCCCCAGCGGCGCCCAGGGCGTCCAGTCCTCTTTCTTGGGATTGGCGGCAGGGTCTCAGTGTCGAGGCTCCGAACCACCTCGCCCACTGACGGTCCGTCCTGCAGGGATATGGCGACCCAGGCGGGGCTTACATTAACACAGTTTTTGGCGTGGGATCCGGCTGTGAGTGGCGATTGTATGACGAATTATTGGTTGGGGGAGGCGTAGTTAAATATGTGGCATCATCAGTGACATAATATGAATTATTGTATTTGATCTATTAGATTTTGCCTCTGTTTATTGTGTCCTTTAAATTCTTCTTTTTAAGCCGCTCGATACGGAATTGCTTCAACGCGTTTTGGTATTCCTCGTAGCCGTATCTCTCGCTGTGAATCAGATCGCATTCGCGGTCATTGGCATCAAGCAATTCCCGCCTCACCGGCTGCCGCATCTGATCTTTCGTTGCTCGCAGAGATGCAGGCGGATACTGCGCAATTCTCTCGGCAATCTGAATGACCTGCGATAGGAACTGCTCCCTTGGTAGGATCTTGCTAATAAGCCCATTTCTTTCACCCTCCTGTGCTGTGATGCGGTCTCCTGCCAGGAAGAGCAATGCAGCTTTTTGGTGGCCCATGAGTTTGGGAAACGAGAAACTTGAGGCTGCTTCGGCTGCCATCCCCCACTTAACAAACGGCGTGAAGAAGTAGGCATCTGGTACGGAATAGACCAGATCATAGAGTGCCAGGCTACTCATGCCATAGCCTGCAGCAGGTCCATTGACGGCTGCTATGAGTATTTTGTCCGACAGAATCAGGATGCGGTTCAGCTCGTGGAAATCGGATCCTCGGGCGAAGGACATACCACCGCTGTCCACCAGTTCCATTCCGGTGTTGAAAAATCCACCAGTGCCAGACTGGATCATAATGCGAATGTCAGGATTGCTGTCGACCCATCTAAGAGCAGTCACAAGCTCTGCTAGCATTTTAGGATGCAGCGAATTGCCGGATTGTGGCCGGTTATATGTCACCAATGCAACTGTTCCATGACTCAAAATCTCCACCTTGACGTTATCATATGAAGGCACCTCCATAGCAAGCTTTGCCTACAGTACGGCTGCGCTGGCGGTTTTGTAGCTTTGTACAATGGACAGGGTAAGGTTATAAGATTATAGAAGAGCACAGACAGGACGTTATCATATGAAGGCACCTCCATAGCAAGCTTTGCCTAGGAACCATATACCAATGTGCCGAATGATCAACTATAACCCCGGACCGAGAAGTTGCCGAACTATCGTCGCGTGAATAAGCTCTCTCCAACTCTTATCTTCACTCTCCACAACTCCCCGCCATTGTAGGCATCGTTCGGCCCGGGAAATCACTATCTGGGGAAGCAATAACACGCACGGACATGACAATTGTAACAGTTCAGTTTTATATAATCTCTTCTTTGCCTCAATCTTTCACTTTTTTTATTTCGTTTATATTATCATATATCTGCCAGTCCACCAAGTTTTAAACGACAATCATGGCACATTTTTACGACAGTGTGCTCCAGCGACCGGACAGTTTCAATTTTGCGGTAGATGTTGTCGATTATTGGGCGGCCCAGCCTGGCGACTTGGAAGCAATGTATTGGGTATCGCAAGACGAGTTTCAAAAGCGTTCCTTGACGTTTAAATACTTCTCGCGCCAGTCTCATCGGGTTTCCGTTTTGTTACAGCGCCTAGGCGTCAAAGAAGGAGAGACAGTGGTTATGGTAGTCCCACGTGTACCGGCATGGTGAGAAGTCCTGCTCTTAAATCCCCGAAACTTGACGAGACTAAATAGACCACAAAAGGTGGGAAATAGCCGTTGGAGCTATTCGCAGCGGGATAATTATCGCACCAGCGACTACCTTGCTTACCGCAAAGGATATACAATATCGCTGCGCCAAAAGTAAAGCCAGCGTGTTTGTGGGTGACGGTGCAAGCGTTGCCAAATTCTTAACAGTGCGGGATGAGTGCTCATCAGTTCGCACCATACTACAAGTAGGTGACGTTATACACCCAGGCGCCAGTTCTTTCTACGCCTCTCTAGAGCTTGTCGAGGCCGATGCTTCGGTCGAAGATGTCAGACGAGACTGGAATTCCCCATCCCTGATCTATTTTACATCGGGCACATCTGGTCCACCGAAGATGGTGTGCCA
This sequence comes from Pseudogymnoascus sp. VKM F-4517 (FW-2822), assembly GCA_000750875.1. Taxonomy (NCBI): domain Eukaryota; kingdom Fungi; phylum Ascomycota; class Leotiomycetes; order Thelebolales; family Thelebolaceae; genus Pseudogymnoascus; species Pseudogymnoascus sp. VKM F-4517 (FW-2822). The sequence continues at coordinate 18,406 of JPKA01000213.1, read as the reverse complement.
TAACCAGGTTTCATATCCGTTAGGTCCGCTTTCTTGCAGAATCGACTCTAGTGATAGTATCTAACATGACCAGCTCTCACTACCACAGCCAAGTCATGGTATCAGTTAGCTCCAGGCAAAGTGCTTTGGAACACGGCGGAGCAAGGTTAAGATCTCTTAGCCACATCAGGATAGTACAACCGTAGCTAATTATTATATCATGACAGGTTGGGGCAAAGCTGCCTGGTCCTTCTTCGGTGCATGGAATTGCGGTGCTACTCTTTTTGTTTACGATGATCGCGGGCCATTCAGCGCTCAGCGCCTTCTGAGGATACTTCATCAATATCCTATCACAACCATTTGTGCGGCTCCACTTGCATTCCGACAATTAGTTTTGCAAGAGGCTAAATCATACTATGAAAAATACCCTCCAATGGCACTCTCCCATTGCACGGCCGCTGGAGAGGCTCTAAATGACGAGGTTATTAGGCAATGGCATGCGATCAGCGGCATGGAGATCCGAGACGGATACGGTCAGACAGAGACAATTCTCCTTTGTGGAAACTTCAGTGGGTTCGCCATTCGTCCAGGTTCTATGGGTAAGCCAGCACCCACAGTACCTCTTTCGATCATAAATGGAGATGGATCGGAAACTGTAGCCGGGGAAGAAGGAGACATTGCAGTGTTGTTAGATAATATATCATGCAAGAAAGACTTCTTCGGCCTCTTTGATGGATACTTAAATGAGGACAGCACGGTTAGCCGGCGAGAAAAAATATTCACCAAGAATGGAGAGAGGAAGGTATGGTATCTGACAGGAGACAAGGCGAGGCGGGACGAAGACGGCTACTTCTGGTTTGTCGGTCGGTCCGACGATGTCATCAACTCTTCTGGATATCGCATTGGTATGTTATGCCTATCGAGAAACACTATATCTAGCCGGCCCCCCTAAAAAGCAAGATCACTGACAGGCCGGCTTTGCAGGTCCATTTGAAGTCGAGTCAACTTTGAAACTACATCCATCAGTAGTTGAATCCGCCGTGATATCCTCGCCAGATCCAGTCCGAGGAGAGGTCGTGAAGGCCTTTGTGGTTCTGACCGAGCAATGGAAAGACGTCAACCAGGATTTACTAAAGAAAGAGCTACAGGATTTCTGCAAAAAGAATGCCGCGCCATACAAATATCCACGCAAGATTCAATTTGTGCCTTCGAATTTTTTACCCAGGACAGTGAGCGGGAAAATTCAAAGAAACGAGCTTAGGAAGATGGAATGGAAAAGTGAAACTAAAGCAAAGCTGTGAATATATGTGGTCATAGAGTAGAGAACAAAGGCTGCTTTTGCTTTGTTGTATATAGTCTCGGCCATGAGAGTGCAGTTTAGGTAGCGCATAGCGTATATGTCTAAGCCATTTTATATCGCCTCTATATATGAACAACCCAATTTATAAAGTTCACATCCTATACATGCATAAACGTATAGAAACAGTGGTTCACATGCCCAACGTAAAGCCACTTTGCTGATATGATGCGACAGATCCAATGCCAGGCATAGCTGTAATGAACCTTTAAACGAATTTATTACTACTCATGGGTGCTATTTGTGTCTGGTGTCGGTATTGTATCTGGCATCTATCACGTTACTAGAAGACGCAGTATCTTACTGTCATAGAGTCTTAGTTAAGGCGTGAACACCCTTCCATCGTGGCACCTAGTAATCCATTATTTCCACAACTGGTATGTTTGATTCTCCTACAGACCAACGCTCCTTCCTCACATTCTCAAATGACCAAACGCTCCTTCTTCATTAAATTGTCAAACAACCCACCCGTTGTCCCTTCTTCTTTAAATGCGTACTATGGTGATGTTGCTGGTTGGTTGGTTGTAATGTAAGATCTAAAGTTACCTTTGAGGCTGTCCATGCCTAGCTTCAGTATCTGTGCTAGCCGTCGAGCTACTAACAGAGACACCGAGTTAATAAAGGGCCCATCGTCTGTCGTATATCATGCCATGCCCCTTTAACCCACTATCCACAATGTCACTTGGAAAGTTAAATTCCAAAATGGGTCGATGCTCTTTCCTCTTGAATCCAATGCTCCTTCATCCTTAAATCGAGGCTTGAACTTCACACCATCGCCATCACCATTACTCTCGCCGTTGTCCTCACCGCCCCAACCATGCAACCTCCTCAAGACCTCCCCCTAACCATGACCCTCCAGTGGGCAGAACGGAAAGACTACAGTGCTAGCCTCTACAGTCTCACCACTCTTGCCGGCACCTCGACCGCGGCCACCTCAAGAATGGACGTCACATGCCGCGAAGAATCCACTGTTGGCATCTCCCCGACGCCCACGGAACCGCGCGCTGCGGCGTCAAGCCCTTCATCAAAAGAGCGCGTGGACTCGGACTCCCTTATGGATTATCTCTATCCCCTCTTGGCATGTTTATGCGCGGCGGCTGTGGTCGTTGGCATTATCGTTGTGATGTTCGTTGTTGTATATGTAGTAGTGAAGCGTACTTCTCCGACTTAGTATAGCTGAAGATTGCGTGAGTATATGATTCCGCTGATTGTCGTCGTAGATTAACACCGTTTAGTTTTAGCCAAGCTCACTAACTGAGAGCGCAGGATCGGCGGATTCTGTGCATTTGCAGGGTGATTGAAGTGTTTTGTTTTAAAGTGGTCTTTTCCTGGTTCCTGGCGCAGAAGGCGGCAGAGGGAATCTATAGACCGTACTGTACTGTACTGTACTGTATTAGATCTTCTACAGAAGTGGAAACAAGCGTACTTAAATAAGAGTTAAATTATAGCTAGCTTATGTGCACCCCAAACTCAAGCAAGAGCTGCGATATGATACAACACCCCAACCCCAGCCCGCTTCCCTTTCTCCGCTAAAAATACAACCCCACCGTTCTCCCCATGCCCAAACAAAATAACTCGATATGCTCGCTCTCATACGTATAATGCTCCAACAATAACCCCGCCCGCCATGTAACACCCACGCGAAACCACGCCCAATGATTCTTGTCTGTCTCAACGCCAAATGTAATGCTTTGACCGACCTCACAAAACTTCCGGCGGCGGTGGTGGAGGCATGGTCTGCACCCTCTTCGCATCCCGCTCCGATACCTCACTATCAGAAGGGGCCCTCTTGCGCTCCTTCTCCCGCGACGCGGCCTCCTTCTGGACTGCCCTCCTCGCCTCTTTGTCGCGCTTCTCGTTTTCCTTCCGCAGCGCCTTGGATTCGAATTCGTGCCAGTCGCCTTCCAGTGCTTGGAGTCTGCGATATGTTAGTTTTGTGAGTGAAGTGTGGGGTGAGAACTTACTCTATCGCTTGCTGCGGCGCCGGTTCCTCGACAGCGAAGTACGGGTGCTCCAGCACATCGCCCGCAGTCGGGCGTTTTGCTGGGTCGTACTGAAACATCGCCTCGAGGAGCTCGTATGCAGCAGGCGTAACCCTTTCCTTGTACTTATCGGCGAACACGTTCGGTCGGCGGGCAGTCGGGCGCAGGAGCTCGAACCATTGCATGTCCTTCAGGCCGGGCCAGTCGCGCGAGTTCGGCGTACCGAGGATGGCGTAAATCTTGTCAAGCTGGCTGATCTCGCCCCCATCACCGGGGAAGATGGCGTGGCGCGTGAAGATTTCCACGAGCACACACGCGGCGCTCCAGATGTCTACCGCAGGTCCGTATTGTGTCTCTCCGAGCAAGAGCTCAGGGGAACGGTACCAGATGGTGATAACACGGTTAGTGTAGTCCAGCTGTCGGCGTTTGGCATAAAAGCGAGCGAGACCGAAATCTGCAAGCTTTAGTTGCCCTTCATTGCTGACGAGAATATTCGCAGCCTTAATGTCGCGATGGAGAACACCGCGACGATGGAGGTAGTCTAACCCTTCGAACATCTGTTTTGCAAGGTCCTTCTTCTGCGCGGGGTTGAGTTTGAACGTCGGGTGGTTGAGCAAGCCAGTCAAGTCGTGAGAGAGATATTCAAATACCATGAAGCAATCGTTCTTCTCCACCATAACCTCTTGCAGGCTGACGACATTGACGTGCTTCAGCGACTGCAGGAGCTTAATTTCTCGCACAGCTGTCACTGGGAATCCATCCCTCTCGCCTTCCATGCGAATCTTCTTCAAAGCAACCAACTCCTTCGTGTAGACATGGATGGCCTTGAACACTTTTCCGTAAGTCCCAGAACCTACGACAGATTCATTGCCCGGCTTTCTGAAATAGACAGAGTCGGAATTCTTGAACTCGTCGGGGAGAATTGGCTTAGTTTTTAATCGCTTCATGATCTTCTTCACCATTCGGGGTGCAGGTGGTTCTCGGGGTGGAGGTGGCTCGCGATACTCTCGATTTGCTGGAGGTTCACGGTACTCTCTGGATGGATGGGGCTCTCGGAACTCCCTGGAAGGCGGAGGTTCTCGGAACTCTCGTGGTTCCCGATCGCGTGGTTCTCGTGGTTCGCGGTGGTCCCGAGGTTCACGAGGTTCACGCTCACGAGGGCCACGAGAGTCGCGGTAGTCATGCCGCCTTGATGAGGCAGGAGCAGTTGGGATATGACGGGACGCATTGTGAGCTGGGTCTATCTTGGTTGGCCCGCGTACGGGCACCTTGTCAAGCTTTTGCGATATTTCGGGCTTCGGTGTAGCTGGAACGGCTTTCTGGGATGCCTTGAAAGCAAAGCTAAACTTATTCGACTGAGCACTTGTTGGTGTGGGCCTATCTGGTGGAGGCATTTCATCCTCGACATCTGTCTTCTTCGAGGTATCTTCGACTTGTAGGTCCTTGGATGGTCGGAATAGATCCTCCTCTTCCACGTCTTCCACAGGTTTCATCTCCTCGGTCCCCGTAGGAGGGATCGAGTCTTGGGAAGTCTGCCCTGTTGGGGATGCGTGCTGAGGGGTTACATCGCCCGAACTATTGTTTTGGCCCCGACCAGCACCTTGCTGGCTGGCATTCCAATGCAGATTTTGGAAGTGTCCACCACGACCTCTAAACCCACCTCGGAACCCGCCTCGAGGTCCGCCACCACGATAGTTCTGTTGTGGTGGCGGCTGATGCTGCATACCCGGTCCTGGATACTGTGGCGAGTGGTTTTGTGGAGGATAGTATTTGCCCTGTGGGGGCCCTTGAGGGCCATTCGGTTGAGGATAGCCTTGATTGTAGTTTGGAGCGTATTGTCTATGATGATTTATCAGTGCTGTTCAACAAAATTTGTCAAATTGAAGCGGACTTACTGTTGTGAAGAATACTGATGTCCTTGGGGAGGACCCCATCCTCCTCCTCCTCTGCCAGCCGGATAGGGTGATTGCTGTGGGGATCCGTGATAAGATGAATTAGGGGAAATGTGCTGCGGTGACTGCGAATACTGATTTGTAGGACCTTGGTTGTACTGAGGTTTCAACGGGAACGCCGCCTGCATCTGGTTCGGATGATGGTAGCCTGGTCCATACCCATATCCGCCACGCCCATTCATCTTTGTGTCTTCGACTTCGATGCTATTGGCCCCAGACGCAGCTTGGTCTGGACGGTATTCGTCGCGGGACGGCCTACCACGCCTTGAAAGGCTGGAGGATGTCGTCCCCGCTTCCCAGCGACCTCTCGAAGGTCTGGGTGACGTCGATGACCTGTGTCTGTCCGGTCTTGGTGACCTGTTATCGCGAGATCTCGAGCGATGTCTCCGTGAATTTTGATCGGATGACTTTGGGTGTGGGGACCGGTGACGGTGGCGTCGCTCGCGATGGGTGCTACCACGATCACTGGCACTTCGATTACGGCGGTCAGTGGGTTCTCTTGGAGGACTGAGTGGTCCGCGAGAAGGCTGAGTCTCTCGGCGTGCAGGCCCTGATGGCTCCTCCCTGTCAGGTGCTACAGACTTGCCCTTATCGTTCTCAGGCGTTTGGATGGATGACCGTCTGCTGCGAGGCCAGTTTGCTCGACTCGGAGATGTCTCGTGGCGAGAACCTTCAATGCGAGACACCGATTTGGACGTGGAGTGACGTCTTTCGCGGCTTCGACTGGTGTCTCTCCGACGTTTTCGATGGCTTCTTTCCCTCGAGGGACTGCGACTCGAACCACGCTTCCCAACTGACGACCCTTGGTGACCCTCTCTCCTCGATTTTGCTGAGCCTCGAGAATCCAGCAATTCACGACCTTTATTGCGTTCCCGGATATCCTCCTGCTTCGATGGAGAGTTTGGTCGCCGGCGGTCCCTGTCTCTGCTTTGGTCTCTGCTCCTGGCTCTACGTTCGGAGCGAGAGCTAGCTTCCTTCGCCTTCTCGCGGTCCCTGTCCCTCCCCCTCTCTCTTTCGATGTCGCGTCTCCGGCCGGTGGGTGATGGCGATCTGCGTGCGCGTGTCACTCCTCGATCAACTCGATCTCTGCGGTCGTCACCGTGGCTCCAGCTGTTTTTCATTGCAACATCTCGTATGGTGAAATGTGGACTAGGCATGTCTGTCATGTCAATGAGTTTTACCTAAGATGGGCGCGGCGCGGCTCTGAATTAGCCGAGTTCTGCTGGATTCGCCCTGGCGGCTGCTTCGGCGGGCGATAAGTGTCGAGATGACGACTTTGAAAGTTGAAGTTGTCCAAGCAAAACAAAATAGAGAAACATAGATATGTTGTCGAGAATGAATCTTTCAGCGAGTCAGAACTTACTGTTAGTTTAGGTGTCGAAAAGTTGTGTCAGTATCGAAATTGTTGGGGGTGTCCAGCACCAATATTCTGTGAACAACGAGGGTAATTTTGGTCCCGTTCGAGAGTTGGTGCTTAGCGACGTGCTGCAGGCCAGAGCCTTAATCCTCAGCCCCAATCCGCCGGTATCTGTAGTACAAAGTCACGAAGCATTTAACTAATCTACAAGTTTACGGCCGTGCATCTCCAGATCATGCAGAGGGGATCTGTGAATCCACGAGCTCACTGTTCCCCCAGGAGACCTGGACCTATTGAGCAGCTCTCCAGCCACTCACGGATGACCTGGCATCGGTATCGAGCTGTAGCTGTGGCGTTTGTCCAAGACCGTTCTCGAATGTCCAACACTGTACTGTATCTTGCCATGTGTGGATTCCCTGCAGCAGATGTTGCCTCAAAGAGGTACAGCCATTTCTCGCGACAGCGACGGTATGGCGTGATGGATTCCGACAGTCTGCTGCCGAGACGATGGCCGGCTACCGAAATTGTCAAGACAGCGGGTGCTCATTCAGCGACCGGCTGAAATGCCGTGATGGTAATTATTACCAGTGAGGCGCAAACAGGTACAAGTTGGGATTGTGAGGGCGGCAGGGACTCATGGTCAATAGGCGGTCGCTCAAGTCGTAGGACATGAACAGTTAGATCGAGATAACAAGCCCCCAAATCCAACCACGAAGCGCGCCCAGCATGTTATTCCTCCAGTATCCTCCCATATGAGGCCGTCATATCCTCCACCTGATGTTCCATGTGAATCTGGAGACAGCCATCAGACGCGGTGTGGTTAGTGACTATGAACCCATCCGGCAGATGCCAAACCACAGGCCATCAGATCAGATCAACAACTTGACCGCCTTGCCACTTAGCAGCCCCTCAACCCTGGTGTGCCCTCTTCATAAACCTCTTCGGGCACCATGATATGCGATCCTTATTGTGTTGTGAGTATTACCAGAATGACGATGGTGTGTTGCGACAGATCGGGATTGACGGGCGAGACCGGTGGCAATATCCGTGCCAGCTCAGGGAGGTTTGCGTTTAAAGCAGGTAGGTAAGGTCTGATTGTTCTGAGGTCAATGGTATATATACCAAATCATATCTGCATTTGTTTGGCGCATTCCTCATTCCAAGGTGGTTGTGTCCTCCTTCACCGACAAGGACGTAGATCGGAAACCACCACCTCCATCGTCGCGGCCCGACCGTGCAGCAACAGCCTATTCATTGTTGATGATTCTTCTTCTTGCGTTGAATGGATTATGACGTGTAAATCCACCTCATTCTGATGTTAGTACCTCAATCTCGTGGTCAGACTATGTTGATTGTTGTTCGTGAATTGATCACGGTGCCGTCCACGGGACATGCGGGCTATAGCGCTCGCTTAGTGACTACGTATGCCAACGCTGACCAAACACGTCACTATCCCATTTGTGACAGAATTAATCAAGGTTTCATATAAGTGAATTAATACATGGAGTTTAGTCACGTTTGTGGTAATATTAAGAATTTAAACGGATCTATACCCCTGCCAGCGTAGAGTCAATTCTTTCTATGACTCGTAAGGCTTTATATGATAAACCCGCTTCTTGGTAGAGTAGAAGGCGTAGAACGGTAGCGAACCCGCAAAATAAAACCAAATCCTTTCCCTGTTGGGACAGAGGCGGATAACAGTTTTGAGTCTCCAGTATAAATAATGTCTTGTACTATTCTCACTTTTTGTTTTTCCAAGATATATTCGTGGGCTCCTAACATCCTTTCTTTTTCACTGCACACCTACTCAGAGCATGGCGCCTACTTCTCAGCAATCAGTCAATATCAGCAAAGCAAATACTAAGGACGTTGCTACAGTCGCCAAACTCGGAGCACATGTTTTCAGTGTTACCTTCGGCCACTCCGTTCCAGCAAATGAGTTACAATCTTTCCTAGAAGATTCCTATAGCATAGCAGCAACTGAAAATGACCTCAAAAATCCCATGAAGGATATGGTTGTTGCATCAAACCAGGACGGCACCGTTCTCGGCTTCGCGCTCTTAACTCGTGGCAGCTCTGAACCATGCATTTCCCATGTCGAAAGCACGATAGAGCTCCAAAGGATATACGTTGATCCTGCTCACCATGGGAAAGGAGTCGGGAAGTTACTTGCCAATAATTTAGAAGACATGGCGAGGAGTCAAGGGTTCAAGCATATTTGGCTAGGGGTTTGGGAGGAGAATCACAACGCTCAAAGGATGTATGAGAAGTTGGGGTATAGAAGGGTAGGTAGTCACGACTTTACCATTGGGGAGATCGTGCAGACGGATTATATTATGATTAAGGAGCTATGAGGTGGTCTCTAGAATCATTTCAGTTGGGTGCTCAGCCAGTGCGGCAAAGAAGGGCGCAGGAGGCAGATTAGAACGCAGCTCAACTCATCCGAGGAAGGCTGTACTTTTATAGAATTCAAAAGCGGTGGCAATCGCGCTACCTAAAAATAGAGGGGGTGTAGATAATTAAAGCGATTACAGCAGCTATAATTCAAGTTACAAATTTGTTGTAAAACAATTTTCTTTTTTTTATTACTTTTCTACTCCTTTTAAAATATCAAAAACCAACGACTGCCCCCTCCGGCTGTGCTACACTAGATGCTTTTCATGGTACTCATCTGACATCGTGAAGTGTTCATACCATCGTCAAGCCTATAAAAATCCCCCTATAACTGCGCATCTCGAATGCCTATCATGCACTTGGCTGCGTCTGCGTCGGAGCAGCGCCTCCGCGGCCCTCACCACCACGTCCCCTATTACCTCCTCGCCCTCTTCCTCCACGCCCCCTGCCACGGGCAGCAGAATCCAGGCTGGCTGGGGGTGGCATGGAGTTATACGACTGTGGCGCTCCTCCTCTACCTCCCCTCACACCATCCGCACCGCCTCGGCCTCTCGGCGTAAAGTTCTGTCCATTGGTCTGGTTCCCAGCCCCGTTAGGTCCGCGAATAGGCATACCAGAGTGAGTAGCAGGGGCATTGTCGAAGCCTAGTCCACCACGGCCTCGTCCACGACCAAAGTTATTGCCCTGGCCTGCAGCAGCACCGCGGTATGAGCCGCGAAGAGGTGGTGGTGCACCAGCCTCGCGATACTGTCCACGACCGCCAGGTCCGGTTGGCGCTCCGTAGCCGCCATTAGCGGTCAGTGGCTGCGAGGTAGGAGCGGGTCGCTTCTCGACTGCTGCCTTCGAACCAGCGATGACTTGCTTGTGTGACAAGTTCAGCACTGAGGTGATGGGGACGGTAGAGCCACGGAATGGGTCGCAGCGTCCATCGAGGGTCGTTCCACTGATGAAAGTGTGGTCGAAGACAATATCAACGAGGGTTGTGCGCGCGGTGCGGCTAATGCCCACCACTGTTCCGCGTGTGGCTATTGGGACACGTCCGGAGTCTTGAACGTAGACGATGCGGTCACCAAGGCCAAACTTCTGGTTGCCGAGGCGGTGCTCTGCGTCAGCTGGCCTCATGAGCGCGTTCCGCGGAACGCCCTTCAGTTTCTTACCAACCGGTGGCGGGTTGCTCAGAATCATGGCATCAACTGAAGCCTCGATTGCCTTGACCGTGTCAGAGTCCAGTTGCTGAGCATCAATAGGGACCTTATCGAAATTCTTCGATTCAATGGTCTTCAACCAAGCAGTTATCTCTGCAAACTTCGCCTTGGCGGATTCCGCGGTGTAGAAATCTCCGGCATCGTACTCATTGCCTTGAGGCTTACGCTGAATGCCCGCAATGAACTCCGGGAACCTGATCATATACTGCGAAATTAGGTCGACAGCTTTGTCGCTGAACTCCCAACCAGTATCTCCACGACGGGAATAGCCCAGCACCTTAAGCTTCTTGCCTTCGAATTTCAGGTTAAGGCCCAGGTTGACTCGTAATCCATTCACATTGACTGTGAAAGAAGAAGTCAACTTGCTAAGAACCAGCGGGTGAAGCTGCAGGCGCTTCGCCACAGCATATGACGGCATGTACGGGGTCGTCTTCTCAGACCTTGCAACGACCTCACGGCCAACTTCTGGCTCGCGACCTTGCACAGTCGACAGCCAGATCTCGGCCTTGTTGTCGTTGTGCTTAACGATCTCGAGCGGGCGCCCGTAGTTGAACTCTCCTAGGAAGAAAGCCCTGGATCCAATAGGAAATTCTTCTTCAATGGGTAAGGCGGCCTTCTCAATGAAGCGTTGGTCTTCGCTGACCACTTCATCGACCACGACTTGCGACGCATAGTCAGTCTCAACCCCTGCGATATAAGCATATTCCTTGACCGTAGCGCCGGCATCTGTCTTCTTCATGCCCTTCAACATGTCGACGTGGGTCAGAGACTCAACTGGCCCGATGATGATACCGAGGCGTTTGCTGTAGACATTCTCGATCCTCTCCGCCTTTCTGCGGAAGTCATCGATTTCGCGAGGACCGTGAGGTGTAGCAACAACATGTGCCGAACCATCGGTTGGAAGAGTGTAATTGAACAGCTCATCGGAAACACGAATCACCTTGGCCTCCTGAAGGAATGGGTATCCAACATGCACCTTTTGACCAAGCCTTGCCTTGGCGTTCTCGACCTTTGTCCTTGCCTCAGTATCCTTCAATGTGACAATTGAGCTCTCGTTGCGGCTGTCTTGCTGGAAGACGTTCACTCCATGGAAGCCCAGAGCAGCATTGTACGGCAACGTAGCCAAACTAGGGAAACCTGCCAAGGCGTCTTCCCCAAGTTTAACGTCTCCCATGAGACCAACAAAGTATTCTAATCCCTCAATGGTGGGTAGATCGAAAATGTTTTCAACGCAGTGGCAATGCGGGATATCTGGGAAGATTCCCACCAACGACGATGGATAGGTGAAATCCAGCTCCGGAGCATATGTAAACTTCAGTGAAACGCCAAACTCGTTACGAGCCTTCTCAGCGTCGCTAAGCATCTCGTTTTTAGGCGCCATAGCCGATAGTAGTCGCTTCTCATCAATGAAAGGAATCTTTACAACTGCTTCCCACTCCATTTTCTTGCCGTTCATGTCTAGCTCGAAATCTCGAGGATAGAAATCAATAATCGGCGATTTTGGGTCCGTCATTAACTCATGGTATACTGTTGGTACAATCTTCTTACTGCGGTCAGGCAGGACTCCCATCAACTGTTCGTATGGGTGGAACGGCTGGCCGAGCTTGAAGTTGATATCCGCCTTCAGGCCCTTGACGACATCTAAAGGCCGTTAGCATTATAAATATAAGAGGCATAGAAGACGACATACCTGAAATCATAGGCGAATAATGATAAGCGTAATACCAAGGCCACGACACGACGCCCTGGTAGTAGTAATACAGAACCCACTGCAACCCCTGGACGTAGTTCTCGGCGAGCTTCGTCAGCTCTGTCTCGTCGTCGCGCTTCCATTCAAATTTCCCGTCGTAGTACTTATCTTTCCACTCCTGAAACTTCTCTTCATACTTCTTATCCATCTCAGCCTGAGCCTCTTCGGCGCTCACATCAACGATATTTGCGTTATCGTACTGCTTCACAACCCGTAGGATCGCAAGCTGGGACTCTTCATCCTGCTCTTCCTCCTCATCATCATCTTGTTCTAATTTCGCAGGAAACGAAATTTGTAGGTGGCGATCACCATTCTCATCCTCGACTGTCTTCCAATCTAGGTGAAGGCTATCTGCCAGGTCCTCGACGAATTTCCTATCCTTGGCAGGAAGGCTAGTAGGCAGGTCAAGTGGCTCTGGCGATCGATTGTTGACAAAGATCTTAACCAACTTCCAAACATCCTTTTGCGCCGATGTCATCACTACCTTGCCCTTGCGCTTGCCCTTCTCCATAACATCCACCTTCGCCATCTGCTTGCCCTTAAACCACTTTGCATCCGAGTTCTCAGTCTCGAAGAAACGGTACTCCACATGAGAGAGCTCTTCCAATAAAATCGCTAACCGCGGCATGTTGATAACTCCGCCCTCATTAAGGTATCCGCCGGCCTTGGGCAAAACAGACTTGTATATCTTAAACATCAGCGCTAACGCTCCTTCGTTAATATGCAGGTTGGGTAAATTGGGCAAGAAATCGTTTCCAACGAAGAACGCCATCAGAATAAAGTCGTCAATTACCCGTTCCAAGTCGAACGGGAAACTCATAACCCCTGGCTCTTTCAATTCCTGGAACTCGATCTCCAAATATTCTCGTACAATGCATAAGTGCATGAGGTAGAAATTTTGGTGCTCCAACTCCTTCGACTTCGTCTTGCTCTGTCGCCCAAAAGTAACTTCTTCTCGCAGAAGACAGAAATGCGGATCATGACTTAACAGACCCAGCATAATAAGATCTGCGTCTAAACCGTAAAGGCAATGACGGACATTATGGTCGTAATCTGGTTGTGCTTTCGACAGGCGGATGTACTCCATAATCTTATGCTCTCCCTCTCCCGGAACTTCATGGCCAGAGAGAACAATCTCTACACCCTGCCAGTCGGTGTCTTCCGACACCTTCTTGTTGATGAAGTATTTCAGCTGCTCCGTCAGCTTAGCCATGAACTCCGTACCTGGCGTAATGCAGTTGCTGTCGAATGCCTCCTCTTTTGGCATCTCCTTTCCCTCACGAATCGCCTTTTCTCGAGCATTTTCAACATCGAGAGCTGTGCGGAATCGTCGTGCGCGCTGCTGGTTCATCTTGGCTCTGGGGGCGACCCCATCAATGGCCATGAAGAAGAGCTTGTGCGGCTTGATCTTCCCAAAAAGATGCTCGATGTAGTTAAATATCGCAATGAACATCTGTTCCTCCGTCATACGGAAAGTCGCATCGTCGGAGTCTTTGTGGGTACAGTTATGAATGATACCGTTCATATCCAGCTAATAGAGCGTCAGCACATGGCATAGCATGACATTGTAGTCGTGCGGCAGACAGGTAAAGTTCATACATAGAGATTATCGAATTCTGGAATGCGGTTTTCCGCGATGAGCTGAGAGATAGCTGGATATCTCTCGCTCATCCAGCGGAAGAATTTTGGAACACCCATCGCAGCGGTCGCTATATAGCCCTTCTATAAGTGCTACAGTTATTTCGACGTGGCGAGGCGTGTAGTGATTGTGATCTGAAATCGAAATTGAGCGTAGACTGCGCTGAAAGAGGCGATAACAGACGTAAGGACTGTTATATAAACCGATCAAAAGCCTGCAACTCCTAGAGAAACCGAAAAGTCGAATATAATGACTGCGTATGTAAAGATATGACAGGTAAGAGGTTGTCTGAAGGAAGCCTGTGACTCTGGCATTGGTCGTTGTGACTCTGGTTCTTGACGTTTGAGTTCGTCAGGTTGAGCCCCCCTTCAGGTTAGCCTCGCGATAGGCTGATAATCCTTGGAAGTCCTTTAAGGTTGCCACTACCAAACTCGCGCCTGTGACCGCACAGCATGGACCACTTTAGACGCGCTTCACCCCAAAATCGCGTCAACCTCCACTGAAGCTCTTTGTTAACAAAGAACCCATTGCAACTACCCCTCTGTGATCCTGGGGACGTCTATACCAGTACAACACTTTACTATTTATTGCGGTTATTTATCTATTTAACCTCAATCGCAGCGTTCCCTGAGAATCATGGCGCCCGCAGCTGCAGCAGATGTGAAGGACGAGATGGACAGTAAGTCAATCGCAAACCTTGCCTTTCCATGAAAATACATTCCCATTTGCTAGAATTCAAGTGGAATGTGGGCAATGAGAGTAACATTAGCTTACCGATGTCATAGTCGCCGAAAGAGACGTCCAAGACGCAGACACCGAGGCCAAGATTATCAACGAAGGTAAACGGCGCCCAAGGTGACGATGGAGCATTGCCTTGCTGACATGCGCATAAGAGTATAAAACATGGAAGAAAAATAGCCCATTTTTATACGATATGATCCTAAGGTATGCGACTGAAGCAACTTATTATAAGAGCGCAACTAAAAGTGATTAGCACCGCCCTGGAATGGCCGACATTGACAACTCAATGGTTCCCAGACGTCAAATCGTTTGTCTCTCTCTTTCACCGATTTTTTACAGTACCTTCTAACTGTTCAGACTCCCTGACAAGAACTACACTACCCACCGCCTTCTCATCGGCACCCACACATCAAACGATGCGCCAAACTACCTCCAGATCGCGAATGTCGAACTCCCAAAGAATATCACACCGAACGAGCGTGACTATGACGACGAGAAAGGAGAGATTGGAGGATATGGGAACTCATCATCTGGCGAGTCGCCCGCCATAAAGATGACAATCGAGCAGAAGATCGACCACCCTGGAGAGGTCAACAAAGCGAGATACCAGCCTCAAAACCCCAATATTATTGCAACAATGTGCATTGACGGCAAGGTGTTGGTTTTCGATAGAACTAAGCACAGCAGCCTGCCAAGCGGCACTGTGAATGCCCAGGCGGAGCTGAGGGGTCACACCAAAGAAGGTTTTGGCCTGTGCTGGAACCCGCATGAGAAGGGGCAATTGGCGACCGGTAGTGAGGATAAAACCGTCCGGTTATGGTAAGTAGGCTCTTCAGCTATAGTTATACAGCAACTGACTCTCTAGGGATCTAAAATCCGTCACTGCGGCCAACAATATTGTTAAGCCCTCGAGGACCTACACTCACCACGCAGCTATCGTTAATGATGTTCAATACCACCCCATCCACAAGGCAATAATTGGAACAGTCTCGGACGATCTGACCCTCCAGATCCTGGATACCCGCGAATCGGATACCACCAAATCCTCGCTCCAAGGCACCGGTCATACCGATGCTATCAACGCGATTGCCTTTGCCCCTGGTTCTGACCACATTGTTGCCACGGGTTCTTCCGACAAGACGATCGGCATCTGGGATCTCCGCAACTTGAACAGCATGATTCACTCCCTTGAGGGCCACAACGATCAAGTCACATCTTTGGCTTGGCATCCATTTGAGGAAGCTATTTTGGGCAGTGGCAGTTACGATCGCCGTGTGATTTTCTGGGATCTTAGCCGCGTTGGAGAGGAGCAATTGCCAGATGATATTGAGGATGGCGTGCCAGAGCTGTTAGTTGACCCCTGACATATTACCCCTTTTCATCACATGGTCTGGGACTTACTAACACAATGTAGTCTATTCATGCACGGTGGCCACACCAACCACCTTGCTGACTTCTCATGGAACCAGAACGAGCCATGGGTTGTCTGCAGCGCTGCGGAAGACAACTTGATCCAGATCTGGAAAGTTTCAGAAGCTATTGTCGGCAAGGATCTGGAAGACGTTCCGGTCGATGAAGTCGAGCGCTAGGCGTGAGGCGCGAAGGGAGAGAGAATTATGTATGAATGTATGGAGATGACAGCTACCAATGGGAGATATCCAAGTGAATATCACGGGGTAAAAGAGTTCAAGGAGTTATTTGCATAGCATGCCACTGGTGTAGCGTATACAGATACGTACAACGCACAATGAGGATTTTGTGGTGATTTGCTTTCAGCGGAAAGACTCTGCTGCTACGACAGCACTTTCATTTTCTCTCTTGCGATCTTGTGATTGTGATTCCTATTGATTCCTCCAGCGAGGTGCTTCTTGCCATGAATGACTGCAGTCTGTGTCCTAGTGGCTAATCATATCCCAACCAGTATGATCTGGAGAGTGATGCATCCAACAGCCACAGTTGCAATATATTCTCCCCTGGCACCGAGCGGTTGCGTTGATCAGTCAAGGACGTGGGCATGCCTTGTTCGAATTCCACGCCGCCAAAGGCGCCAACAGCCACAGTTGCAATATATTCTCCCCTGGCACCGAGCGGTTGCGTTGATCAGTTAAGGACGTGGGCATGCCTTGTTCGAATTCCACGCCGCCAAAGGCGGGGATCTAGTAATATTTCTTCTGGCTCTGGGTGATCCAGGAAGAGAATCTGTTAGCTGTCTGTAGAGGGACCCGGATCACTAGGGCGATGCAGCAGACAGCGAGATAAGGGGGTAGGCAGAGAGGTAGGCTGCCGAAATGATTTATTTCATATTGATCTGATAGAATTGCCTTCAGTGTGGCAATTAATCTCCGATGCACTCATCGTATGCAACGAGTTGCTGGTGCTTTAATAGGCGGGTAGCGGGGGGGGGCGCGCGGGGGATATGGAAGATAGATAAAGAGATGGGGATTGCAGGTTTTATTGTTTTTGTTTTATGAAAGGGTTTCTGCAGTGGGCTAGTTCTTATTGTTGTGTATGGATGTAAACAGAAGGTATTTCCATAAATTCACTTTTGTCACACTACTTGGTTTCCGCGCAACACAACTTGCTTCCTTGCTTTTACAATCACATCAATTACATATCTCGATCTTAACAATACTATACTTGGATTATTATATTTCAAGAAGAGAGATATCAGCACAATACCTGCGATGTCTTCCAACTGGAACAACAATATCGACTTCTTCGGCTTCAGTGATCCGGTGGAAGATCCAAACAACCCACCTTCAATCACCCAGGGATTCATGAATACAAATTCAAATCCAAACCAAAACCAAAACCAAAACCACACTACAGCTCCTGGTCCCGTCTTCTTTGGACCACCTCCTCCACCGAGTCATGCCTCCCACAACAATCATACAGCCACTGCTCCATCTATTTTCGGGCAACCTGGCCAAACTTTCCAAAATGGGAACACAACTGCTGTCCCCTCATACTTTGGGCCACCTGCTATACCACAAACACCTACCTTTCCGTCCAACCCAGGCCATGGTCCAGTCTCTCTTGGCCAATTTGGCCACAATTTCAATAACGGGAACAGCCACCTCACCGTCGCATACTTGGAGGCACCCTCCTTACCAGCATCAGCGACCTTTGGTTCGACTCCAGGCCCTTCTCAAACCCACTTTGGGCAGGCTGGACAAGCCATGCAGAATGGGAATATATCCATCTCCCCCACATACGAATGCATATCATCACCGGAATTACAATCACCACCCAACTTCCCCGCTCCAGTCTTCTTCGGCCCACCACCTCCACCACCCCTACCCCCTTTCAATGCCCTTCCACAGCAAAGCATCTCCGACGACCCCCAGCCTCCTTCCGTAGGCGAATTTGCCCATGTGAACCATTGGGCCCTACAGCATTTGGTCATTGGAGAGGAGAGACCCCCTGACCAAGGTCCCCAACATACCCCTAACACGGCCAATACCTTTGTCGAGGGTTTCGGTGGTTTGAACATCCAAGGTGCCACCGCGCAGACTGAGGATCAGAGTGAAGATGAGGACATGGACATGGAGCCCTCTGCCGAGGGACTAGACTTTGGCAACTCGGACGAGGACTACAGCGAGGACTCAGACTTCGAGTACGACTACGTGGACGAGGACGATAATCCCGTACCGGGTCCCAAGAGACCCAATAATGCCGCAATGGAAGCCATAATGAGAAACAACGCTGCACGAGACGCGGCATTGCCCGACACCGACGCTGGCGATCTCGACCACGATGAGGACTTTCCTGAACTTGAGGAAATTGAAGACGACGAAGACGAGGACTCAGACTGGGAGGAGGACCCAACAGGCTACCAAGACCCCTCCGACCCCCGCGCCGCCGCCGCCTTCGGCCCCTCAACAGCCACCTCCCACCCCGTCCCGGCCACCGTCCCCTCCTTCACCAGCATAACCACCAACCCTCTCACATCCCTCGGCATCCTCCCCACCACCGCGCAGTTAACCAACAGCCTGAAGCGCGCCCGCTCCCCTTCCCCCACCCTCTCCTCTCCCCCCAATTCTCCCCTCC